>JAUCMS010000127.1:10814678-10841658 GCA_032357445.1 Enteromius radiatus | reverse complement strand
CCCCAGCCAAACTTTTGGGGTACCTACTGTCGGACTTACATGTGCCATAGGCACATCGCTTCACCATTTTGCTTGCCTTAGTAACCGTTGCTAGGATGTGTGATTGGACAATGGCCGTTTTGGGGCGGGGTTTTGCGAAAGGTCAATTCCTTTGCTACTTTTTTCTATTTTTTTAAGATTTAGGGCAACTTTTGTTGTTTTGTTTCTTGTTATTCTTAAACTCATAATAAGTTTATTGATAAATGTTTATTGCACACCGGTTTCTTGTACAAATACGGGTTAGTCCATATGAGACTCCAGGTTTTGTGAGGATTTCCATGTTTGCGATCATGTTGTGCTCTATTAATTAAAATTGATTCGTCTCACCCTTAGATGACACATACAACTGTTTCTGGAGCAGAAAAGAAAATGGCTTCTCAGTGGACTTGCGCAAACAGTGCAGAGAAGAAGGTGGCCCACACTCGCATTGAGGATGAATCCAACATACAGGTAGAGTCCTCACTGAGTTAGTCCATGCCTATTTCCGCATGCACATTCCCAAGCAGTTTTCCCTCAAATTTTTAACTCCCGTTGCACAGAAGACATTATTTTACGGCCATTAGAAGTCTTTGGCTTCGAATTAGTGGCAAAAGGCCATTTGGATCTTACATCAGAGCCATGGCCTTGCTCACCCCAACGTGACCTCCCTCCAATCTGCTAGCGCCCTCGTCAGGCCTGGAGGGAAATTACATCTCTTTATGCTGTTGATTGCCCTCGCCCTCTCCAGAGGTTTCTGACTGCTGTCTTTGCCAAATCCGCAGCAGGCAGTGCTCAGCCTTGCATGCGCAGAGATAATGATCAAGTTAATTAGACCTGAGATTGAATGAACTGCGGCAGCAACTTAATCATTTGTAACTTGATTAGAAATACTATATTTTCCCAAACTCCAGAGACTGGCAAACTTGAAAATTAAGTTCCACTTTAAGGATTCAGGTCTCAACTTAATGGAGTATAAAGAAGCTGAAAAACAAACCCACCCTCATTCTGTCCCCATTAGTCAGAGCTGGAGCGTTGTTTACTGTCACTATAGGAGAAGGAGTGTGTATGTAATACGTCACATAATGCGGCCTCTTTATTTGGATACCCAGAAAATCTATTCCTTTGGGAGGAAATTAGGTCAAGGCAACTTTGGCGTCGTCTGCGAAGCCACTCACATTGAGACACAGAGGAAGTGGGCAATTAAGAAGGTGAACAAAGAGAAGGTAAGTGTTTGGTCATCGTGTTTCACCTGTTGACAGAGGTGATTGATGGACAGCCGCTCCCTTGGTTGTCAAGGATGGGTTAAGTGTCACAGATGCTTTGTATCCATGCAGGCAGGCTCTTCTGGTGCAAAACGTCTAGAAAGAGAAGTGAGCATCATGAAACAAGTGAAACATGAACATATCATACATCTGGAGGAAGTCTTTGAGACACCAAAGGTGAGAGCAAAAACATGCTCACTCAAAGCTCACTCAGCTGTGCTATTGTGAACCCAGTCATAGTACTGCATATGCAGCTGGATCGTGTTTGATAGTGGTTTCTCATTTGATATCAGAAATTAGAAATGTACATACAGTATGTGTGCTATTCTCCAGAGCATGTACCTCGTGACTGAGCTTTGTGAAGGAGGCGATCTAAAGGATCTCCTGCAGAAGAACACGCACTTCACTGAGGAGGAGACCAGACACATCATCAAAAGCCTATCTGAAGCTATTGTTTATCTGCATAAAAAAGGTGACACACACAAAACCTGAACCCCCCCACATCTTTGTTAAGTCACATGCAATGGCCTGGATTTCTATGTTCCCCTGATATCCGACAATCGCTCTGATGATTGCATCCACATTAAGTTTCTCTGTCATTACGGAGAATCGGGCTTGTTTTAATAATGAGATAATAATGAACAACTGTCAGACAAAATATCAGCCCATTTTAATTGAGTCTGAGGGGTTTATTTGAAGATGCTTGGCGTTTTTTCTCTTTCTCTCTCCTTCTCGTGAAATCTGCAGTTAGAGGTAATTTAGGACGTTGCTTGGCAATGAGACACCATTACATGGGGCTAATGAGTCATTAACAACGAGCAGGGGAGGAATACTGATTAATAGGTGTGTTTTTCAACAGTCCCCGAGTGCTGCTGTGTCTCACGTCTAGAGAAGCTAATGATGCCACTTGCAATGTGTATATAGGACTCGAGTGTTTTATGAGATTGCAGTATATTAGCCTCGCACACTGATTATAATTTGATTATTTTCAAATTTCTATTTAAGTGCATACAGTTACTGTGTGAAGCAGTAATGAAGAATCATGACTAGTAGAATGAAAGTGGTAAGAAGAGGTGGGCCTTGTGCTAGGTTCATATGAGAATTGACTGTAAGAAGTCGCAATTAAAAAGGAACAAAGCAAAACATTTCACCAGAAATGGTCAATAGAGCATATTTATAACTGTTACCATTCCAGGGCGTTTTATTTTTGCCATTCTCTCCTTTCTATGAATAACGAATCTACGAACTCATCTCTCCCTCTCTCTATTTCTTCATTCTCTCTTTCAGACATTGTTCATCGTGACCTCAAACTGGAAAACATTCTTGTGAAGAGTTGTCACCAAGGCAACGATAACGATATGGTCAATATCAAGGTGAGAGAGACGGTAAAAACTTCTGCGCAGGCATGTGGTATGGCATTCAAACACGGCGGGACCTCCGGACATTCCTGTCTGTTGTTTAGTTCTCCCACCGTCCTCCTTGCCCAAACCTTTTAACTGCTTTTTAAATACTGTCTCATTACACCAGACCTCCTGCCTAACTTCTTTCATATCACATTCTCAAAGAAAATGAATCACAAGTGGCTTTTCTGAGACAAATTACCAGCCGGGGCACAGCGTGGAGTAGAATAGAACGTTGACGGGAGCCGACTGAAGCCGCTACCTGGAGCGGAGGGTTGAATCAGGGCAGCGCTGTGTTATAAATCAGAGTAGAATGGGGGCCCAAAGACAGCGCTGTCCTGGCACTGTATTAAAAGCTTTTATCTGGCAGAAGGTGGTCATCTCTCCTGGATATTAATCCTGCCTGCCCCTGACGCACCAATGAAACGATATACACTCCTCGTATATATTATTCATATGGCTCAGGAGCACATAGTCTGTGCGAGTGGGTGTACCAGCTGCTGTATGGAAGTCTGTTTGGGCTGTAAATAGTTTAATTGAGATCTAGAAGTGAAAGCAAGAGAGATACAGTGATCCAATGCAGCATGTCTGTAGTTCATTAGAACACTTGATCAAAATTTTAGGATGAAAACCAGTAGGAAACTGTACTGTATTGACTGTACACTGTTTGATTTCGAATAACATATTAAAGGTCTGTCCTATCTCATCTCAGGTCACAGATTTTGGATTCTCTGTGAAGAAGGGCGGTGTAGGCAGTGAAAACATGCTGCAGGCCACCTGCGGGACGCCTATCTACATGGGTAATTCATAGAGTATAGTCAAATGCATACATTCACATGTTCCATTTACTTGTGGTTTGATGAATTACTACGGGGGGTGTTCATAAATTGAATGAAGCGCTGATTAAAATAAGCAGTAAAGAGGAGATGACCTAATTTAAGTGATGTTAAGCTGATAACATTTGAGAAGGAGTAGAAGCCGAAAGCTGTCAACGGCGTCACGCATCAGATATCACACATAACACCGGCCCCAACATCTTTCATTATTGACACATGGACTTGCCCTTTCAGCGCCTGAGGTGGTTAAAGGTCACCGTTACAGCCAACAGTGTGATTTGTGGAGCATTGGCGTCATCATGTACATGCTGTAAGAAGATCTCTCATGTTGTTTTCCATCTCATGCCTACACACACACACCTCACATTGCTGACTTAAACTTTGTGTGTATGCTTGTGTTGTGTTTGTTGTTCTTTTTCAGACTGTGTGGAGAGCCTCCTTTCATTTCCAGCTCTAAGGAAAGGCTTTCTGAGATGATTATGAAAGGAGAGCTCACTTTCTCCGGCACTGTGTGGAAAACCATTAGTGATGCAGGTTAGAACTGTCTGTGTTACCCACACTGTTCCATTAGGATTATAGTTCAGCCAGTGTGGTAACTATTTTATGTTTTGTCTTACAGCCAAAGATGTAATAAAGTGTTTGTTGAAAGTTGACCCAGCTCACCGCATCACAGCCAATGAGCTGCTAGATGAACCCTGGATTTCGGTGAGAGAACTCAATAACTCTTTTCACCTTTTAAAATGAGATCATGAATATTATAGATTGAGAAAACAGCTAATTAGCACTCTTCAATTTGATGGATGAATAAATGTGGAACCTGCCAGAAAAAAAAAAAAACCTGAAAGAAAGAAAATCTGTGTTCAAAGGGGGACACCTCCTCCACTGTTATGCGTACAAACGTCTTGGAGATGATGCGTCATTTCCGGAAAGCTCTAGAGGATGAAGAGAGTGTGGAGATGAGTGAGGGACTGCAAAACCTCTCTCTCACTTCCTCTCAAGACAAAGGGTCAGGGCTGAGAACATCTGAAGAACTCTCAGTAACTCCAGCACCTTCCGCGGACAGCAGCAGTAGCAGCAAACCATCCACCCCAAACAAGAAGGTAAAAAAGTATTGCAATTCAGTTCATGAACAATTTCATAATATGCAATGCCAGGTTTATTAGAAATTACTTTAGGGGAAAAAGGCAGAACAGATGTGATTTTTTTTTTTTCCGGTAACACTTTATTATATGCTATTAGGTGCTTGTTAGCATGCATATTACTGGAATATTTGCCATTTATTATTGATAATTAAGCACATATTAATGCCTTATTCTACATGACCTTAATCTACACCCCTTATCCTACCCAATACCTAAACTTAACAGCTAGCTTACTAACTTAATGAGCAGCAAATTAAAGATTTATTGAGAGAAAAGTTGTAATTAACAAGTGATACCTATTCTAAAGTGTTACAAACTAACTTTATTATGTGGTGGGCATTTTACAAAATCAGTCATATTGTAAAAATAATCACGGCTAATATACAATATTTGTCTAATTTAGCAGAGACAATATTCAAAAGACAACAATTTGCAGTTTTAAATTCAGTTTTTACCCTGCACCAAGAAAAATAATTAAAGCTTATGGTGTTATTTTTGTTGCAAACAGTTCTGTGGAGTTTGGTATATGCAGATCAGAGCTGCATTGAATGGCCAGAAATTCTGATTTTGCTGACATATGGACTGACTTGCTCGAAAGGCTTTGAAGGTCTCTCAAACCCTCAGGGTTTTTCATGTGTTATATATTTCATTCCTATAGCCTCTGAAGAAAAAACTATCAGCCTCATCCTCTAACAGTGTTAAGAAGAGTGCGTCTGCTGCAAAGGCCTGCAGCACTTTGAATACATCGCCCGCACAGGTCAGTCTTTCACTTCAGTGAGCTTTGCATTTCATTTTCTAAAACATTTGAGCTTATTGAAAAGGAGATATTTCGTCTCCTAAAAGGTACTCGAAAGAAATCCTAGCTATTTTATAGATAACCTCTATGCTTGGATTTAAAAAAACCCTGCCTGTTCTCTGAACAGCCACTAGATGGTGCCAAGATAACCCTTCTCCAGCAGCTGTCCAGTGATGTGGTGTGTTGCGCTTTTGTGAGATGAATGAAAATGTCTTATCTCCGCAGTCCCACACAGGTAACAAACCCCCTGCTCAGCCAAGCACAAAAAGCTACAGCAAGGCCTCCTCCATCCCGGGATCCTGTCTCAAACCATCATCAACAGAAGCAGCCTCTGCAGCATCCAACCCAAGCAGGCGCGAAAGCTTGTCCCCACGTCCCTACACCACTTCCATCCACCGTTCCACCAATCCAGCCTTTGGCTTCCGGGCTAAAAACACAGCTAGGCCTAAGCGGTGAGACTGCTTGAGTAGATGCTCTCAGTGCCAAACGTGAGGAATTCAAGGGGGCCGCTGCTGCGTGGTGGGCCCGCTGGATACACAAATGACTCTTTAAGCCAGAACAGTTTTACAGTGAAGCAGAAATAAAACTGTACTTCCTTCAATGTGAATGTACTTTTAGTCTCCTTAGTAGGACAGATCTTAATGGTAACACTTTATAATAACGTTCAGTTGCAAGGCATTCATAAGTGATTAGTAGATGATCAACTAATCATTTACAAAATATTCATAAGCAATTAATAAGTGATACGCTAGCAATTTATGTATGTTTTATGAAGTAATTTACAAGTCATACATCTGTCTAACCCTCACATTGCAGTACACACTACAAAGTGTTGTGTAAACACGTTATTTACAACGCATTTACAACACTTTCTGCATCCCCTATTCTAAAGTGTAAACTACTCATCAGTTGTAAATGTTTTACAAGCCGTATACACTGGGGTGGAAGATCTACCAATGATGAGTAAAACATTTACAACGGATGAGTAGTTTAAACTTTAGAATAGGGGATGCAGAAAGTGTTGTAAGTGATTTATTAATATGTTTACACAACAGGTTTTGGCAGCTGATCATAACAGATCTCAAGGCAATTCGTACATATTTGTTATATAGTTGTATATATATTTGTATATAGTTGCCAATTCATATGAATTTGTATGAATGACCTACACCTACCCCCGCCCCTAAACCTACCCATCACTGGGGTTTTTAGACAAATCGTACAAAATCGTATCAAAAATCAAAGTAGCCACAAAAATGCCAACTCGTGATTAATATATATTAATATATAATAAATTAAATTAAAAAATAAACTTATTAACCATTTACCAAGGATATGTTTGATTAATTTATTAAATGTTTTTAGATAACTTATGACATTATTTGTGAACATATAGTCATGTTTTGTAAATGATTAGTTAATCATCCTTGTAAACGATTTATATCTACAAAACATAGATAAACATATTAATATATCCCTTATTAATCATTTATGAACACATAGTTATGTTTTGTAAATGATTGGTTCATCATTAACTAATCACTTATAAATTATAAAGTGTTACCCTTGATTCTTGGGGGGTTGGTTGCTGCTTTATTTTTATGGACCTGAAAGGAATGAAGTCATCATGCCTATTCATGGCGTCTAACATAAAGAGCATAAGTCATCTTTAAACACTGAAATGCTGTTCTCTAGAGAACAAAGGAAGTTCACGTGTTTTATCTTGAAGGACCGTGAAGAATGTATTCACTGTAACAGGGTTTTGCAATAGTGAATAGAGTTATTTAATGCAATATTCAAACACAACATAGTATTCACCACTGTGACTAAAGCAAATGCCACAGTAGTACGTGTAAAAACTGTTTATTCATTTTATGAACATCTGTTGTTTCCACCGCAGTTGTGCTAATCTCACCGGTCATCTTTTGCCAAATCACATCAGGTAGCTGTTTGTATATGAATACTGCAGTTGTTGTTTGTTGTCCATTAAAAAGAAGCCATCCAACATTATTTTATCTCGAACGTCAGTGACTCGTGTACACAATATGTGTGACCCGTTAATTCCCTATGAATTTTTTCTACTGACGTTAGACGTGCAGAACACTTGCATCACAAATAAATAAGTCAGGGGGCGAGGGGAATTTAACGTTAGCCGTATGCTATGACTGTGAGCGGTGGGGCGCAAAGTGGTTAGACACCATGAAGAGAGCAGGATTGGGAGTCAAAGTGCAGGGTCTCTAATCTTGTTGAGAGCAGCAGGGTATACTGTGAGTACTGCAGCACTACAGCACTGGTCTCTCTGCTGAAGAGAGAATAATCCCCAAGATGGGTACAATATTAAAATAGTCAAGCAGAACTCACACAGACTGTATTACAATCCTCCTATTTGCATGTGGATGTGTGCGAGTATGTGTTTGTGTTCATGGGAATTTCAGGGAGAATATTGAAGGCCCCAACCATTTAACCCTTTTAAATGTATTATTACTTGTGCACTCATTTAACTTTTCAATTTGAGTGGGGTTTTTTTTTGTTATAGAAGAAGTGGTGGACTGCATTAATGTACAACTAGGTGAAACAAGGTACAGTAAAAACCAGGAAAAGCTTGTTTTATTATGAATATAGTTCGTAGGGTCTGGTTAGGAATGAGGCCTTGTGCATTAATATGTTTATTTTGTCTTTTTAAAAGATTTTTTTATTAAGCACATTCATGAAGTGCCATGCTTGTGCTGGAAGATTCAACAGAACGTTGCTATGAAACAAAAAAATGTGAATGTGTACGTAACAATAGACAAACAGGGACGTGATATTACCTGGATAACTAATTCTGTAGTTGATATGAAGATAATTTAGATCTTAGAATGGAATCTTTAAGCAATATGACTAATCAGATTGGTCAAATACGGTTTTTGTAAATGCAATTGAATTTTTTTTCTTTTGGAAAAATTGGCCATTTTGTTTCAGTAGCATTTTCTTTTCTTTTCTTTAGGTTTTTGAAGCAAGTCTGCATTGATCAAACACAGTAAAACTGAAGCAGAATTTTCAACATCATTACTTCAGTCTTCTTCACATGATCCTTCAGAAATGATTCTAATATGAGGATTTGCTGCTCAAGAAACATTTCTAATATCAGCGTTGTGCTGGTTAAAATATTTGTTGAATATTGGCCTTTTTTCTTTTGTAACATTATAAATGTATTTTCATTATATCAAGTAAGTGTTTCAGTCACAACATGACCAGCATTTTTGCTCCATCTAAATAAATAAATAAATATAGTTCCAAAAGAATCCAAAGTAGAATCAGAAATTCTTTGTAGCAATCCAAAAGGCATGGCACAAACATTTCAGTTCACTCTTGGCTCGTCTAATCAAAGTGGACTGGAACTATCATATAATACGGAACTAAGCTCAGCGATTGTTCTGCCTCAGACTTATATAACTTTAAACGTTCTGAGCAGAGAAATACCACTGGATGGAGCTGTAGAAAACACGAAGCACTGTCACGCTAGGAACAGACACGAGTGTTGGATCACAATAGCTCCGTATCGAGTTTCCTGCATGTCTGGCCGTGGTCACTTTTGATGGATTGAGCCATTAAATAATTATAGTGTATGACAGTGTTTATTACCCGTACACAATGAATCATATCCACAACCCGATCTGAGCGATTGTACTAGAACAAGATGGACTTTCGACTACCACTAGCCAAACCGATCCATTGATGAGAAAAAGGGAAGATAACAATGATTTATATGCTTTAAGAAAATCTCAACCCCCTCAAGGCTGGGGAGTGAATTTGCATAAGGCATGTTTGGAGAACCTCCTGTACAGCTAATGCCTTGTCAGTAGCAGGGATGGGATTTCAACATATGGCCCTCATTTTCTTGTGCCAGACTTTTAATTCATTATATCAGTGAGGGAGAGAGAGACAGAGAGAGAAATCTTCAAATTGAATTGTGCTGGTGGAATGTGACCTGCAGTAAATTACAGGAGTGCATCTGTAGGCCTCGGGGAGAGAGTGAAAGAGAGCAGAAATTTAGTAGATTAAAAAACCGAGAGAAAAACTTGGTTGGAGTTCGGCTGGAGGAATGGCCCTGATATCTTCACATTCCTCTTTGCCAGCACATCCACACTTTCGTTTGTTGTAAAATTGATTTTTTTTTTTTTTTTTTTTTTTTCTGGGAGGAGATCTTTATCCCGCAAACTTTTCTTCCGAAAAGCCAGTGTGCGCACAGCAGGCAGGGTAGCATGGCAGCTGAGAAAGGGGCGTTTGTTTGGGACAAGCCGTGGAGGCACAGAAAATTAGAAAGGCGGCCAGTTGGAACAAGGTGCTTGCCTTCCTCCTCCTCTGCAGTAGTGTAGCCTGACAGATGGGCACCGGGGAGGAGGAGGAGGAGGAGAGGGGGAATTAAAAATCGGTCGCCTCTTTTAGATCCTGGAGTCAGAGGCACCGAGGGATGCGGAGATGCGGCCCGCTGTGCGACTCCAGGAGTTTGCAGGTGTGCAGGAGGTGCTAATGTCACTTGAGGTGTAGGAATAGAGCGAGAAGGGATTGTAAATGCCCCCCTCCGGTCTCCCACCCACACCGGACCCAGCATCTCCTCGCATCTCAATAACCTTAATGGTGCTTCTCCTAATTAATCGGCTCCTCTGTGGAGACCTGATACCTGCAGTCGAGTTCCTCCTAATGCACAGCATCCTCACCATGTCGCCCATGACATTGTAGTAATGAGCTAATGCGGCTACAATGTCACACCAACGTTGTAGGGACGTTATCGGCGGGAGCTCATCTCACATGCTGATGTCCCTGATCCCCTTCAACGCAAAGCGGAGCCGGTGTGGCGCGTTGGATGCTGACACAACCGCAGACGCGTTTCTTAAGAGGAGAAATGCTCCGCCTCGAGTAAACATCCCAAACAGATGGCATTTTCAAAGCAAGCTTCATCAATCTTTGTTGACACTATCCCTCGTTTTTTTTTCCCCAAACTGCTCTTATTTGGGATATTTGCAATTATAATACATAAGCTCATTTGAATATCAAATTAATTAGCGAACACACTAGAGTAAATGCTTTTTTTATAAGTCCTTGTTAAAAGTGAAAAGTTCTCAACTACGGTCGGATGGCGTGTTAATTTACAGTGATATCTAATCCCACGTCGCCAGACATAAAAGGCATTACTATACATATTTTAATGGGGAGGTGGTTGTTTTCCAAGCAATTTTCTGCTACAGTACATTCTTAATTTATTCATATTTAATTTATTGGTCTCTGCATACCCACTCAGCAAAACTAATCAACAGCATGTAACAGGCCTCTTAAAGATACAGCGCTTTTTGGCAGGCGATGGGACACGAGTGGCCCTCGTCTTCGAGAAGGTGCTCTGAGCGCCGAGGACAGTGCCGGGACGCACGCATGAACTCCCCCAAGGAGACTGTTTGATTCCCACAGACAACCTTTTGATAATTGAAAGTGAGTGAGCGAGAGAGCGAGAGGAAAAAGGAGTGAGAAATGTGGCCAGCCTTGAATCACCTGAAATATTTCAATTTTGCGGGTGCTGACCATCAGCCCCTGCTGCCAGAATGTCATCCACAGAGGACTGCTCGCCTCCCCCTCCTCTTCCTCATCCCTCGTTCCCTCTCCGCAAACTCCTCTGCCCTTGAATCTGATTCGTTTTTTTCCCCCTCTCTCTCACTTGCTGCTTTGGCAATCATTTAACACAGTGTGACTTGAGTTCTTATCACCTGTGTGCACTGTATGCTCCAAATACCTATCGACCCATTGACACAGTGTAAGGAGGGACTTGGGCAACCTTACACATGGAAATGATTTCAATTAATTACCATTTCCCCGGAGAAGGCCGAGTGGCGAGAAGAAGAGCGAGCAAGACAAAAGGTCCGAAGAACGGGAACATTCTTGTGGTGTGATGCGTGCCATGTGTAATGAGCGCTGGAAAGGTCATTTGACACGTTTCTGTTGCTATGAATCAATTTCTTTTCGAGCACTTAATTCTTGTTTTGCAGGTATTGTGTTGAGAGGGTGCGCTGACCAGAGTTGGGGGGGGGGGGTAGTTTCGGCACAATAGTTGAGGGCACCTGGAGAGGATGGAGAGGGGCGCTCTAATGAAATCTATAGCATCAGACCTTCTATCATAGGAAAATCACTGCTGTCATCCTTACAGTAATTGGGGCATTTAATAGAGGCCTGTGATAAATCCAGCTCGATTACAAGGACTACTTCAGAGAAAAGCCCAGTCGAAAAGTGTCTTGAGAGGCCATGACCAAGTCATATCCTTGTGGGTGATCAAATAGGTAAAACACTCATGAAAGTCCATAACATTTCCTAACAGAAAGTTCAAAAGGGAAACTATATTTTCTTTCTCAGAGCTCATCACACTTTTCCTGCAGTAGATACATTTTCACTGCGTTTTTATATGGGCTAGAATTTTTTGTGTGTGTTTCATTGTTGAATTTAGTTAATTTATAGAATTTCATAAAAAAAAAAATCCATTAATCAGATTGATTCATAAAAATAAGTGACCTATTTGTTTTTGAATTAGAATGTGTTTTTTATCCATGCATCCCATTTGCTGCTTATTAATAGTTAGTAAAGTAGTTGTCAAGTTTATAATAAGGTCATAAGGCATTAATAAATGTGCTTAATTAGCACTAATAAATGGCTAATATTCTAGTAATATGCATGCTATTAAGCAACTAATAGGTGTAACTAAAATAAAACAACTTGTGGTTGCACAGCGTGTCATTTCTGTTATGCCAGTAAACTAACTTGTTAAGCAAGTAGTTAAGCAAGTGACACTTTCTTTTTAGTTTTAACTGTTACACTATAAAAATAAATGTTCCAGCAAGGTTTTCTTTTTCAACATATTGCAATAGAAGAACTCTTTTAGGTTCCCCAAAGAACCTCTCTCAGAACAGTTCTTAAAATAACCATTTACTTGTGAAATGGAAATGTTCAATGGATCTTTAAGGTTCTTCTTGGAACCATTGAATAATAAAGAAACTTTATTTTTAAGAGTGAAGGATACAGGCACTGTAATCATGACAGCAGAATTCACTGTGGCAACTTTAGGAGTAGCAGATTCAGTGTCCATTACCCAGAGAGCAGATATTCAGAGGAAGCTCACATCCACCAGCACTACTGCCAGTAAAAAGACAGACCCACTTTACCACATGCCAGCACCAATACCAGGTCATTTCAGAGGAGGATTTTAATGTGCAGAAGTACCATTTATGAGTGTAATAGGGTTTAACTCCTTCAGTACAGTGCATTAGCATTACATAAATACTCATATTTATTCATAATGGATCCATGTATGGGGGGGAAAGTATTCATTGTGTGAAGCTGTTTTTTGATTGTGGGAATTGTTACACATTGTATCAACTGACATACAGCAATATGTTATAAAATGAGAACATTAAGCTGTGGGAATATTTAGATTATATAACTATGTACCAATCATACCAACATGATGATTGTCAGCCATGTCTTGGTAGATTGTCAGCATGTGTTCTAGTTGCACCAGGGGGTCTTTCTGTGTTTTACAGAGAGGTAAACAGTTCCCCCAAATCAACTGATGTTGTTTGTGTGCAGTCGCAGTGTTGTTTTAAGTTCTTTGTTGTTTTCAATTTGTCAAATACTCCAGAGAGAAATATACTACAGTAAGCCACAGTTAGAAAAGTAAAAACACATTTGTTGTGATCAAAGAGGGAATATTTAATGTGTTTAGGTTGGAAAATGCAGATAATATCCATGTCAGGTCTTAGGGCTGTTTTAAAACTTTGCAGTAAAACAAAAAGGAACAAAAGGAGTTGACACTTAAAAAGGCTGCGCCATTCTTTGAGTAAGCCTGAAGTTATAGCAATACCATACTCCTCATCATTTCCCATTCTCTTTGAAAGATTTAAACGCCCTCACAACAAATCCACCCGTTTGCATTAGGGCCAAACTAATCTCTGATCTCTCGCTTTTTTTTTCTCTTCGGTTTGGGGTGGGGGGGAATATAGCTCCATTAAATATGGATATAATGTCAAGAAAGATGTAATTGGGTTAGAATTAAGGATGGTGTCTTGTTCAGATTACCCCTGTGAATACACAAGCTGAGAGCAACAGCAACATGCACATGCTGTTAATTAATTGGAATAAATCAGAAAACACTAAAATAAGAGCAAAAGCAACTAAATTCCTAAAATGTGTGACTAAAAACGCTACCTCAGCCAGATATCCCATATATATGACTTTAAAAGAATTCTTCTTTTGCTAAATCCAAATCCCCCAAACATTGCTCTTATCCTCGACATATACAAATCTGATAATCAAATAATCCATGTTCACTCTTCTCTAATGTCTCGTAATTCTGGTTCCAGAAAGATTCCTCATTTCCTCCCCGGCTCACACGTGGGATATAGAGCCTAACACCCAGGCCCCTCTCACACCACTCTGGACCTGCTGAGATTGGTCTCTTTACCCGTTGCATTATTACCCATTATCACTCGGCCAGCCCTGTATAGGGTGACTGATAGAGAGATGACAGAGAAGACCTGAGCAGCAATAACGCATTATTAGCTTTTTCACAGCTACCTGGGCTGGATTTAGACTGGATATCCACAGGTTCTCTGAGGGCAGTCCATTGTCACAACAGCTGCTTTTTTTCCACCACTGGAGAAACGTCCACCTCACAACAGGCAAAGTGTTTATTTAGAGAATGCTTTATTTGGCTTTTAGTCTGTGACTCAGACCACTGTGGAATTAAAAAAAGGGAGGTTTGTGCTCTGTAGTGCGCATTAAGCACTCCCTAAACTCAGACATGCACTTAAACGCATGCCATATGCTGCAGTCCATTACGAAACCTTTCATAATTAGCATTATATCACAATGTGGCCAAAGCCACCAGGAAATTCCTCAAGGGATGATGCCTTTGAGGCCTGTCTCCACAACAGTGACATTTCGCTTACATGCACATTGTCCCTCTTCAATCTTTTTATGTAAAACACTTTTATGCCACTCACCTATGGATGGGTGAACTTTGCAGAAATCGATGATATAGATAAGCCATAGATCATAGCAGTCAACAAGACTGACGTAAAAATGAATTCACTGTATGTGAAGTCAACAACCGAATGTAATCATAATGAGGAAAAGTGAGTTATTCCTAATCAATAGCACAATTATGCTAATAGACTCTTTCGCAAAGGCTGGGGCTAAATTACCACTTGTGAAATATAGCTTGAGTGACCTTTTTCATTTTTCTATTACACAATCCATTTTATAAAGTGAGAATTCACTGAAAAAGTGCAGTTGGCCCATGCTAGAGCCACACAACAAAGACTAAATACTTGTACTCTGTAGAAAGTCAGAAATGTTACTAAATATGACTCCTAATATGAATAAACCAATTCAAATACTGTCAATGTAAAAGTGTGTTTAGTATCACATGCTGAAAAGATGCAGTATATGTGTGTATATGTCTTTGTGTGTGATTTTGGGATGTGTGGGGATTTTGAAACCTCTGCCTTCTCCATTCTTTGAGATGAACCATATTGGAAAAGGATTGTCTGGTAAAGAATACAATATTTGTACCAAAGCTGGAGAGACAATGGCATTTGACTGTGTCCTTTGTGGAAACCTGTGATATTGGCAGGATTGCTGGAGGTTTTAGTCCAGAATTGGAAACTCTAGGATACATTTCAGGGTTTGATTGCATCCTTCCATGGCTTAATAACTGAATGTGTTTATGTGGACTCCTGGGTTTGTATTTCAGTTTCTTTGTTCATTTATGTGGCAAATATTTTATTCCTAAATGCAAATAGTGTCCTTTCAAATCATCATCATGACTACAATATTTTTGGAAAGGTCATTTCCAGCATGTTGTGGTCATCTTCAAGAGCAGAGACGTCAGGTTAGCAGCTGGTGATCAGCTGTTAGCATTTATGAGAGATGAAAGATAACTGAAATAGTAAAATATTATGTATTTATGTATAGGAGTAGTGTAATATTATAGTAAAGTAAGGTAGGTTTAAGGGTCTACATAAGTATCTACATTTATCCAATCAAAAATACAGTACCACTACTGTACAATATTATTATTACAATTTAAAATATTTTCTATTACAATATATTTGAAAATATAGTAAATAAAATTAAGTAAATAATTACTCCTGTATTCAGTGTCATGCTGATCATGCTTTTTACAGAACGTTCAAAGGATTTTCTAGCGTTTTCTAGAAACAGAGATCATTTGTAATATAAATGTTTTTACCGTCATTTTTGATCAACCCACAACTTTTTTAACAACGTGTGAACGTGTAGATTTATGAGCTCTTAAGCACAGGGTAAACAACAGCATCAGTTAGATCTCTTTTCAAGGACTTTTAGTTTTGATGAAGCTTTCTTCTTCACTTGCTCTGAGCAACCAGCATTCTGCTTTGATCCTGTAGCCTCAACCTCTTCTGAACCAACTACGTGCCGATAAAAAAAGTGGAAATATTTTCATACAACACTTACTGTACATGGCACCCGCGTTTAAAGGCTGAACTCTTGGAAAGCCTGTTGAATAAGACTAGCCGGTACTAGAAAGAGCAGGAAAAGTACACTATTGCACACCATTTTTGATTTCACGAAATTGAAGTGAGAATAAAAATAATAATTCTCAGCTCTGTAACCCTCTCATAAAAAACATGGCATTTTGAATCGTTCAGTCTAATCGATTCTTGCAGAAAGGGCTCTTTCTGTGTATGAGCAACTGGGGTCAGACAAGTGCAATTTGTGGATGGGCAGAATGGCAGCAGGTGAAGACCAGTGGCTGGGTATAAATGGAGTTGAGCTGATTTCACTTGCAATGCAAGAATAAAAGAAACCTGTAGTAAAGCAATTAATGCATCTCATGTGAGCTCATTTTCTATGTGCTCATTAAATCTTAAGTCACCTTTACCTTCACCTTTTCCTTTTAGTTGCTCCTTCTTGAATCTATGAAGGCATCTTAATCAGTAATGTTGTGCACATTTACAGTATGGTTTTCTATGAGAGCAGCTCTGCCATGTCCATCTCTAACAGACCTCGTCTTTCAAGGAATATTTTTTTTTCCCTTTTTTTCACCCCTGTCTGAATTGCTTTTGTTGATTATGTGTAATTGAGGCAAATCTGAGAAGCAAGGCCAGCTCCTTCTCATCAGTGCAGCCGAGATGAAAAGGGTCCATCCAGGCACCCAACATGGGGGGTCAGCTCAAATCAGATCACAGGGCTTTTCTTGCGTCTGGCAGCCGACACTTTTAAATGTTAATGGACAGGGCGAACAAAGCCGAAATGGGTCTGAAAACGCTAATTGTCCCTAATTCATGTAAATAGGTTTTTTAATGGAGGAATTAAGCATTTCAAATACGCAATAGCTAGCAATCAGGCCTTTCATTTAGTGAGGTGGCACAGGTGTAGTGGATTGAAATTCATCTTTCGCTGAAGGCGAGCTCATTTGTCACTTGGCCATAACCGGTGACTGCCACATTGATGGAGAATGAGAGAATAGGACAAGGGGAGTGCCACAACATGTTAAGACACGTGATGACACCAGGAACATCGAGAATCTTTTACTTGTGCTATATAGCGGTATCGGTTGGCTATGCACTGGCAATCTCATACACTAAGGTGCGATACAAGCGAGAGCCATTGAGCTGCAATTTCAATTGCCACCTCTCTTCACATCTGCAGCACAAACAGAGCTGGCAAACCAGCGTAGTCAAGAAAGGGCAAAAGTGTTCAAAGGATGCTGAGCTTATTTTTATATTAACACATATCTAAAGGAGCTAGATCAAAAAGAGCCAATTCTCAGTCATATATGGTGTACTGTGTCACAGCTCTCCTCTAACCTCAAGCATTCTTTAGATAGGATTTTATTCAAAGATAATGAAAATCTCCAGTATCTATTGTGAGAAGTGAAAGGCATGTTCACATACACAATGCTCACATGCAGAGGCAGCCTTCGTTTCTCCCAATGGATTGAGATGTCACAAACAAGAGAATGGAAGCAGCTGCTAACTTATTGTTACGATCGACTCAAATAGAGGAACAAGCACAAGGTCATGTACCACAGTGCTGTAACAAGGCCAGACTGAACGTTTTGCGGCATTGGACCCATGCCGTTCATGCCTTTAAGGGTATGAATCAAGAGTGAAATGCTCTGTCATAGACATATTAGACAATATGAGGTAGACATTGGGGCTTTCAGACTATAAAAATGCCAAGGCCTGCCTGAGAGAGAAGAAATGGAGGCCTATTAGTGAACGAGGAAAGAAACACCTTGTTTAAAAGGACAAATCAGATCACAAGATTTCAAACACTTTAGTCTGTACTCACAAAGAATGATAATGAAAAAGCTGGGTTGGGCTTTTTCGGCTGTTTCAAAGAGAATGGCATTGTCTAACTTAAAAAAAAAAAAAAAAGGAGGGAAATCAAAGAGCAGTTCATTTTCATACTGACCTTCAGAGCTCCTGGCGAACAGACAAGGGCACAAACAGATTGAGAATTAATTGGTGCACTTAACATTTTGTGATTATAAGGACCTCAGATCAATACACTATGCAAATAGCAGTATTGATGTGGGCGAAGAAACCCTGTTAATTGTGTTTGGCGACCAAACAGGGCCCCCGTGTTTCTATTCCATTATGGAACAGGAGGCACAGACGACACGGTTCCTCCTTCCATCCATCCCTCTTTTTTTTTTTTTTACCAAGCATCTCTGGAGAAGTTGCAGAGTTTGATAGTCTTGTTTGCGTTCAGCTTGGCCTTTTAGCAGCGGCCTTTGAAGAGGCCTGACGCACATGGCTGTTGATGCAACTGCTGTGATCTTTTCCACAGCCTTTTTCCCCATCTCAGGTCATGGCACATCACACAAATGGCCCTCATCATCGCCTTTATTATTTGCTCCAGGGAAGGGCTGCGGGGGGTTGAGACAGGAGAAGCGCTGGTGTGGCGGGCCCAAGCCACGCGGCGTGCGGCGGAATCGAAAAACACTCCTCGAAGACAGCCATTCTAATGAATTAGTTTCAGCTTTATTGCGATGGACTGGATTTTCCACTCCCTGTTATTACAGTGCGTCAAAGATGCACTTTCATTTCAGATAAGTACCAGTAATCCTGTTTGCAGGGCTGGGGATAGATGAAGTTAAATATAATTTAAGCAGAAACGGAAACGGGTGGAACAATGCAATTACTGAAAGTGAGATTGAAATGATGCTATTACTATTATCATCATTATTACTGTAATTAGTAGGGCTTGCTTATTGGGCGAGTGCAGAGATGATGGTGGAGATGAATCATGCATGTTTTTAAATCACGCTGCCTTACCAGAGAGCGAAAACCCTCATAAATAATATTAGACATAAATAATGTTGTGCATGGCTTCGGAGAAATCTATCATAGTGTAAAACCCACCATGATAGAACGCTACTGCTAATTACATGGAATTAATTAGCGAGACATTCCATGGCGTGCGTCACTGTGGCACTCGTACAACCTCTTTCGCAGGCCCGCTAAGTTGTTTTAACGTTTACTGTGAAATCTGTGAACAAAACTCTAGTCCCGCGTGACATTATGGCAGAGTAGTGATAAAATGTGCAAATATTAATCCTGTGATCCATTTACGTTAGCCAGGCTTTTAACAAAGCAGAATTATTAATATTAAAATAGTTGTGTTCAATAATTGATAGACCACCAGAGTACATTCATTACAGGGCAGAATGAAAGCTCTCGGCAAAAGAGTACAGGTAAAGCCGTACAAACAATGGAAACGACATGTTATTAGCCGTTTGTTAGCATGCTAATTGCCTTTAATTCCCTTTGGTTCTGGGCCGTGCTCATTTAAAGCATTAACTCTAATCCTCTAGTGATGGAGGAATGGCTGGGTGAGGAAGGACAGCCTCGTGGAGATGGAAAGAGTGGACAGGACCTGCCTGAGACATGTTTGTCAGACCATTAACTGTAATATGCCTCGCGCTATATCGGCGATGAGGGTGATTTAAACAGTAGACAGTTACAGGAGACCAGATGGCTCTTAAGGTCATGCACAGCAGCCTATAGCATAAGACAAGGTGAAATTCAGCATTCTTAAGAATTAGCATAGTGCTGTTGTGACAGTCTTTATGCAACTAAAGCCAGTGACAGTGGCAGTGAAGCTTGAAGTAAACGTATAGACATATTTACAGTAAGTCGCATATTTAACCAATCAATAAGCGCTTGAATTCAAGAACGCTAATCATGGCCTACATACAGTGCATGCATATAAGATATAGGCAAACATAAAGAACACAAGCAAACAAGGGTGATCAATCAAGCTCTCAAAAGAGAAGCAAAATGAACCAGAAAGCATTTTCCAAAAATACTTTGTCAAGATTGAAGTCTAGTTAATCGTACAGGAGGACTCCTGGAATTTGAATCCATTTCTAGCTAAAAGCTTCGGTCCACGGATTGAGGGCATTAGAGAAAAAATAGAAAGGTACATGTCATTTCTATAGGTGCTGAGACATGAGGAGGAGAGAATAGCCAATCTGTACTGTGTAATGGATATGTCAAGAGTTGCTAAATCATTGGTGTTCAGGGCAGAGAGACAAGAAAGCCAAACATAATGTCATCCCAGAGAAAGAGAAAGAAAATAAGAGAAGCACGAGCAAAAACAGGGACATTACAGAGCGGAAATGAGAAAACAATGAGGGCAATTAAATCATAACGTGCGCACAAAAGAACGTGAATAATATGGCAATAAATAGAATCAAGCAAATGGTTTCTTTTCATGTGTCCTATCGCTAAAGTGTGACTTCCCTGGCATCTTCCTTGTGTGCATTATGGAAATGAAGCAATGGTACTTTGCTGAACAATAACACATTGACTTTGAATCCTCTTACTTAAGGTTTGATTGCTTCTTGACGGTGGCTTTAAATGAATTGTGTTGAGGAGTGATAAAGAGCTTATTGTTGGAAGAAAAGCCCAGAGCAATGAAGAAAAGCTACACATGGAGTGTCCAGACGATACAGGCTATTACGGTGAGGGAATGGTGTCCTTGACTGCCAGGACGGCTTAGAATTTTATTTCATCTTGTTTTGCTGGCTGCGGACTATGATGCGTGACTCTGGTGCTGGAGAGAGAGGGCAAAGCATAGAGCCGTTTAAGATCTCATTTACGTTGGGTGTATGAGGATGTGTTTGTACTTACGCGTGTGGGATGGTAGCTATGGAAGAAAATGTGAATGTGCAGTTCAATCCATTACAGTGGGTCATTTTATGTGGGCTTGCTCTGATGGACCGGCCTACATTCAGGCCAGAGAGGAGCAGAGAACACTAGCTGTTGTTGTTTACGCCAGTGGTTCTCAAACTCTGGGCTGCAAGTTGTATTAATTAACATGAATGTGCACTTACAGTGTACTTTTAAAATCAATAATACATGAATAAAAGGTACGTGTGTTTAAAGAAAGTATGCTTTCATTACTGTTTTTTTACACATAAAAGTACTTTTTAAAGCACGTTTTAATTATCACGCTTTTGCCACGCTACACTTATAGTATTTTAATGTTGATTAATATACTTAAAGCACATGTAAAGGACTTGATTAGAATTTTAACTGTAGTTTTGTTCAATATCACTTCTCAAATTTAGGTTGTTTTTTTTTCAATTTTATTTTAACCTTGAAATTTTAGTTTCATAATCATTCTGGTGCTTCACTGACTTAATACATATTATATTAAATACAACTAAATGTATTTAAAATCAACTGAAATACATTATTCAGTTAAAAGTTAGAAGAGAAAACATTGCATTCTTTTTACATATATGTATATTATTTGTATAAAGTTTACTTCATTTTCACAAGGTTACAAACACCACTGTTAAGAAATGGACTCATTAACATTATTTTATAAATATGTACAAAAATATAATTTATTTAACTGACATGCAGTAATACACAAGTTTATGGTCCAGCATTTTAACTGTTGGCTCATTTAGTTTCATTATATATTATTTTAACACATATGACACAAAAACAAAGGCACTTGAATCCTTGGTATTGGATTTAGCCAAATTCAGAATGTTTGGTTGACTGAAATGTTTGTTTAACTTCAGGTGGCTGACCATATCAACAGTTGGTTTAAAACAGACAGCCTTCATGCCAGTTCCTAGTTTGCTTGGCATCTTGATTTTGGTGGGCAAGAGTTCATTTAGAGGTTATCGTTGCTGTTGGTCAGTGACATGGAAGCATACACAATCAGCCAAACTCAGCTGGGGAACAGAATAAACGATAGAGCTTTTTCTGTTTTATTCACTGCTTCTGTAGACTTACATCAGCACTGAACCTGAGTGTGGAGAAAACAGCTTGATCCATCAGTTTAAACGATTACGCTGCACTAAACAAAGGCTGCTAATTGGTCTTTAAGGGACAAAACTACCCTCAGCAACAGCCAAAGTGAACAGAGAAACAGAACTGTACACGGCAAAGCCTCACAGTACGACTCGGCGCTTTATTAAGGGCAACATTCCAATGAATTATGCAGAGCTTCAATATGAGTGGGCATGAGAAAAGGAGCCAGACAGCCCCTCTGAATCACAGATGCCAAGAGCCATTACTTTATGTATAAAGTATATGTCTAATAATTATCTCATGTCTCATATCTCATGCCTCTCCACACAGAGAAAATAATGATGCTGCACTGAGGGGTCGCATCTGCAGTTGGAAGAGAGAGACAGAGTTAAGATTAGTTCAGGAGACTCAGATCACGAAAACACAGCCGGAGTCGTCCACTCTTGTGGACCACAAGTCCAGCAATGTATTGTTTTATCTTTAAATTAATGGTTCACCCCCAAAAAATGAAATTAAGTCATTATTTAGTCACCCTCATGTTGTTTCAAACTTAAAATCTGTTATTTTAAAAAGGATTTTTATATAAAACCATCAGATGTACTTTTTAACTGTTAAGAATTGTTAAAATGGATCTAAATTCCTTTTTTAAAATAAGTAATGTATATTTCCGATAACTGACCAACTAAAACAATACAAACACCTCCCTTTCCAGTATTCCTGATATATCTTTGGATACAATGGAATACACACTTGTTTACAAAAACATCTGATGTATGAAAATGCATGGAAATCATGCAAATGCATGGAATTATTTCATACTTTTCATACTGCCCGCTGTGTGTATGAGTGAATCGAGTCATCTGAATTCATTTAATAATTTTGTGGCAAACAAACGCAACTTTCTTCTTCACACATTCTCAAATGGACTACAAATGTTGTATGGACTACAAAAATGGTGTGCCAGTTGTGACATCATTAGTAGTCATTAGCCTATGAAGTGCTTTCTGGAGCTTGACAGACACTGTCAATGTGAGGAGGAGAGATGTGTGAAGCTTTTTTTGTTTTTAAATCACACTGTTTCACAGAAAAAATAACAGCATGCAGGTTTGGAATAACATGAGTGTGAGTAAATAATGCCAGAACTGAGAATTTTCTTAAACACTTTAAGAGACTGAGGTTGTGATGGTTGGAGCATGGGGGTCCGAGGCAAGGCCAGACGAGGCAGAAGAAAAAACACTTTCATGAAACACAGTGAACAAATGGGATTTAACACACAAGAGGCACTGATGGCCTATTAATTCCGCTTTGGCCTGTTTCCAGACTGAGGCAGCCTTGCTCCTAATTCATGGCTAATTTCTATCAGAGGTATCAGGAGACCTTTTTTTCTCCCTCTCCATCCAGGCAGGATGCATCCGCATAACTTTAATGGATTCATTTGAGGGCTTGGGCACGGAGACATTGATTGGCCTGCCTCAGAGGGTCCTGCCGCTAGTCGCTTGACATAGGCAGCAAATGAAATGTGACCTCGGGTAAACAGGGCTGAGCCACCAGGCCCCTGCGTAATCCATTAGCACAAAACCTTTTCCAATCTCATTTAATTAATGAAGTGATTTGAAAAGGGGCTGCAATTACCAATGCTCGCAAATGAAAAAAAGAGACAATATAACAGCAAAAAATATCAAACGAGGCATAAAGGCACGGCGCCTGACACATAACAGTGCGTACTTTAATCAAGTATTGAACACAACGCTGAATGTCAAATCCTAGTTTCTGAAGGAATCCAAAGTGCAACATAAGTGCTAGTGAACAACCACAATTGATAGGAGGTAAAAGATATTTTGAGACTGGCATTTTAAATAAAGAACTAGTGATTGCTTTTAAAAAAAAAAAGTTGTTTTTATATTAGTATCATCTACTAAGTGCCATGATGAAAAAAAGTCCACAAAACAACCTTGAACAACCTCAAATTTACCCCTTCTGTGTTTTGTCAATGTCAACAAAAACAGCTCTGCAGGTGCATGTGTTCCACCACTTATTCCTCCAAATTGCATTCATTTATTTATTTTCAATTAATAATTTATGATGCAACACACAGAGCTATGCAAATGAACACTTTAATTTTAATGAGTTTTTAATGACCAAACTAAGAATTAGCAGCCGTTGTGATGTGCATGTAATTTGCTCTGAGTGGATTTGAAGCACTTCGGCGCATTTTAAAATTCCGCCAATAACTGCACGCGCAGAGGCACATCCTTGGACTTGCGAAGAGGAAATACGGCAGCAAGGCCGTCAAAACGGCAAAACATCTTTTCGGTGCATGACAAGTAGCGGTACGGAGCACAGACATAACCCAATAAACAGAAACGACTTGGCATATAACAACTCCAGACAATAGGAAAGTCCGACCTCAGTGTTGAACATGTTGTAACGATTCTCATCGCTCAGGGAAAAAAAAAAAAGGAGAGGGAGAAAAAAGAGGCCTGGTGCTGTTGGACCCAAATGGCATTTGATAATGGCTTTTTTCAGCAAACCCAAAAGACATTGTTAAGATTTACATTTTCAAATATATGCTGACCTTTTTTCCCCTTTTCTCCTCAGTTGGCTTGTCATCAGGCTGTAATTGAATCGATATATTTCCTGATCAGGCCCAAGATTGAATAAGGTCACAGGAAGCCATGTGTGGACATTAAAAATCATTATTCTACTCAAATTGAGCAGAGATGGCATAGACCATTCAGGGTTCAAAATGAAATTCTATTAGAGTCTATTACACTTTTACAATTATAGAGACATTCCAATATTACATTGGGAAATGAAGTCATAATAAAAAGCCCAGGGGTGTATTACAAAGAAATGACCGTACTATTTTTCTACTTTGAATCCTTATTAAATTGATGAAGAGAACTTGGTGACTTTCCGGTCACTGATAAGTGACCTTGTTCATGAAAAATAGAGGAGTCCATTTCAACAGCTACATTCCTTTTCTTTCTTTCTTTCCCTAAAGAGGTCCAAATGCGCCCCCCTCAACCCGAGTTACTCTCGTCGGGTCCTGAATTGACAAACCTCTTTCAGACGCAAGAGGAATGTCAGCATTTATATTGATTCTCCTTACAGGCACAATTTAGTTCTATTATTTGCTGCCAGGAACAATTATGTCTTCAATTACGTTTAATTATACATTTAATTTTGGTAAAGAAATGCCAGAGCCATATTGCTTCATGGACTTCTCTTAGTTGCTTAAAGGCTAATTGAATAGGAAAAGCACATTGGGTATAATGGAAGACAATGAGGAAATCGTGTTAGAGTGGCTCAACGGAAGAAAATTAAATAACAAATGTCAACTGCCAACTTTGGTTTCAACTTAAAATTCATGTCTGCTGCTATCAAAGCTGGCTTATTCAGATAAAATTCCACTTTAATTAGTTAGCTTATTGAAATTAATCATACTTTATCAGTAATCAACTTATCAGCTTCAGTAAAGAGAAATGAGCCAAGTGAAAATGACTCCAGACTGCAGTACTGCATGTTTGTAAAAGGAGGATCGGTTCTTTTTGTTCGCTGGCTTCAAATGTGAAGTAGTAACATAAAACTGCTTAATATCTACAAACGGGCAAAAGCGAAGGCTTTCTCCATCTTCCTTGTTTTCACAGTGGTGCACCATTGTAAGTAATGTTTTTCTGGTCAATTAGTAGCGATGGTCACAAAGTCTGCAGTGTTCTCACGCTCCTTAAACCCAATTAAATGATGGAGAACAGAGAAATACAAGCCACGTCAAATGACATGGCTCCGCAACCATTATCGCCACCG
Source organism: Enteromius radiatus (assembly GCA_032357445.1). Taxonomy (NCBI): domain Eukaryota; kingdom Metazoa; phylum Chordata; class Actinopteri; order Cypriniformes; family Cyprinidae; genus Enteromius; species Enteromius radiatus. The sequence continues at coordinate 10,816,051 of JAUCMS010000127.1, read as the reverse complement.
CAAATGGGGCTTTCATCTTAGGCGGAAAACAGCCATAGAGAATGTTTCGGTAGTCAGCCATTCTGGGTTTAACTCGGCAGAAAGCAAGGAATGCTAATGAAAAGAACATTTACACCTTCCTCCTCCACCCACCACTTCTTGAGGTTTCTCTACTTTCTTTTATCTGGGAGCATAAAAACCTCAGACTGGAACGTTTATGAAATACATAATGACAATCTGAATCAGTGGGTGGCTCCAATCTACAAGGATTAGTGGTTTTGATGTATTTCAATACGGGAAGGCGTACTTGTCGCCTTATTAAGAGCTTCAGAAGTCATCCCTGAAGAAATGAGAGGGGAGGGCTTGGTTCACTCTTCCATGGCTCTCACCAAGCAAATTAGGCCTTGCGATAATCTATTCAGGATGAAAAAAAAAGACAAGAAGACGACATTTACACCGTCAAGTCTTTCAGGGGGGAAAAAAGAGGTCATGTCTTTCCCCTTTTTTTCAATTTTTTATCTCGAGGGCCTTCTATCTCTGCTCTGTCCTGCCACATTCACAGTATGATTTATTTTGTACATCAAACAACACTCCCTGTGCTATAGGGAGAACGTACGGACTGTAGCTGTTGCGCTGATATTTGAGGGGACCAAACAATAATGAATTGATATCAAGTGCTCTGTATTTATCATTATATTACAGCGCCATTTTACATGAGATAAAACAACACGAACAAGTACCAGTTAATTTTTGTACTGTGTTGTGTGGAGTCCAGAGTGAATCGCTTCACAACGTACTCGTTTGAAGCAGTCACTTATTTGGTAACAATAGCACATCATCACTCACAGTGGAGTTTCTCAGCCATGCTTCTACCATCTGACCTTCAACTTCACAGGAGGGGCAAGCAGCGATGTATGTCGTTTTTTCCCTCTACAGACCTCCTGCATTGGTGCAGATGAAACTAAGATCAGTCAGCGGCAGAAGGAGGTTTGGTTTGGCTGGTTGCGAATGAGTTACGGGGCCTTTTCACACCTAATGAAACAACATTTAGCACTGCTGCTGATTACATCAGCTCAAATCACCAAACAGCAGCCGCAGCTGAAATATATGGATATCAAATGTTACTCAAAAGCAAGGAATTCTGACTTTGAACTGAAATTTATACATCATTGTTCATTTTCCTTTAGCATTTTTTCTACAAAGCATAATTAAAAGATGAGAAGGATTTTGCATTGTCATGAATTATTGCAAGTTTTTGTTTACAAAAGTTGAACAGGGTTTAAGACTAGTCCTAGATTAAAATAAATGTTAATGTTACTGTCTAAACTGTAAAAGGCTTGCACTGAGATATCTTAAAATACATCATTGCCATTGTTTGGTCTTAAAATGCTCAC
>JAUCMS010000127.1:10787700-10813033 GCA_032357445.1 Enteromius radiatus | reverse complement strand
ACGATGGTGTTTGAGACTCACAGTATGTTATGTCCATGTACTGAACTGTTATTAGTCAACCATGCCAAGGTAAATTCAGTTTTCCATTCTATGGCACCTTTAAAGCTGCAGTCCAGTAGTTTTGCCTCTTTGTCGCCATCTATGTTTGAAAACCTGGAATTGCAGTTTCTGGCTGAATGCTCTTGCTTGTGTGGGGTTGTACTCCGGCTCGTCTAATCTAATGAATCTAATGTTTTAAGGAGTATGTGTGGCAGTCAGTCACTGCGCTGGAGTGAATACTGTACTTAGTAATCACAAATTCTAGTCTATGTCTTGAAATATATGAACTAAATACATTTTTGTATTGGATATCGTCATCCGAACAAGTAAGTAACAAGTCTGCCATGCTTGTTTTGTCCAGCTGAGGTAAAAAGCATTACAATAAATCAAGCTATACCAATGGTGATTTAATCTAATGATCGGTTAGCCTACATCACATGAAAACAAGCAAATTATTAATACTTTTAGACTCAAATTTTATGTTAACGACAGCATTGTGTGACTATAAGTACAGTGTGTTTCAGTTTCTGTACAATCTAATCTCTAATTGTCACACCATTCAATATTTCATATTAAGAAATTCTTTTGACCCAAAAAGCAAACTATGCTCCCTTCGAAACTGGTTGTCTTTAAAATATACATTTTGTGTAATTAGAAGCACATTTAAAACTGGAAAATAATTTTATTTCATTCACATGTGTTTCATATAATCCTTTCTGAATTAAAGTCTGCCATCAGAATGATTTTTTTTGATATTTTAATTATTGCAGCTGCTGTGAGAATAGGCTATAAATGATCCACCTTCTGAAGGATTCTTACAAGAGCTTAGTAGCTGGGACAGCTTCTTTATGTTTACAGACGTGACGCAATGACAAAGTGCCATGCTTGAATTTCCCACAAAAACCTACCTGTACCACTCAAATGAGAAAATATAATTGAAAGCTTAGTGTTGTAAATCGGGATAGATTAAGCTGATAGTTTTCAACACAGGATTGTTATGTACTTGCCCAAATATGGATTTCTGGATATTTTTTAAGTAAAAAAAGTTACAGACTGCAATTTTAAAGAAATCGTTCAAGTAAATGATTCAATGACTCACTCTTAATGTTTATTTAATTCTCGAAATAATTAATGATTCAGTGGACAGTCTTGTTCCTGATAGAAAAATGTTTTTAGTTGAAGCAAGGATTTGATGAGTCACTGTGATGCAGAAAGTGTCACTGAAAAAATTGTTTATTTTACAGATGTATTTGTATGATAAAGAGCTTTGGTCACCACTTGATGGCGATCAAAACAAGTCTGGGAGCAAAACCACTGCACTATACAATAGTAGCTTTTCAGAAGAGTCCAGTGATACTAGCCAACTGTCTTTTGTCAGGTTTTTCCCAGCTTTAGGTTCCAGTTCTTCTAAGTGCACGCACTGCTTTTCTTTCCTCTTTCATTTGAGTTTGACCCCTACTTTCCGTACTTCCGAGTAGGCTTCATTAAATGCCTCTCTGCTTCTCTCTTCACACACACACACACACACACACGCACTCTTTCTCTCTCACTTAGTGGGGAGAAACATTACAAAAGGGAAAGCTTCTAGTGAGCAATTCTCAGCGGAGAAGGTGACCCCAACTTTGGGGAGAGAAAGAACCTGAGAATAATAGCAAATGAAGCCAGGGACGCATTAATGGGCCGACACTGGTGCCGAGTTCCGAGGGGCTTCCTAATCTGACTGACATGTATATTAATACTCAGCACTTTTATTGAATCAGGGGGTGAAAAAGAGAGAAGGAGAAATATGAATATTCATCCTCATTTATATTTCAAGGCATTTCCAATCCTACGGGAGGCTGCCGCTGGTTTTGACCAATTTCCATCCCCATTACAGAAATGACAGCTTTCACTCCTGGGCCCTGACAGAGGTCTGGCCCGGTGCACAGGAGGTCCGGTGAGGAGGGAGTCGGCGCCTGTTCCCAGCTGTCCACAAACACTCATTAACAGAGGAAAATATCCAATGGAATCTCTGTGAGAATTTTTAATCACACAAAGGCCCTGCTAATTAGGCAGCTGATGGGGCATGGAGAGCACAAGGACGAATTCTTTAAACAAAGGACTGGAAACTTTAGGAGCTTTAATTACTCGGGCAAAGAGTTCATTCCTGAACTGGAGAGCACATCATTCCACTAATGAGACCAAGTGGCAGCACATATTAGTGAGAAGTAATGTGGAAAGTTCAATTATATTGTGCTTTTGGAGCTCCCCCCGACACCCCCGCGGACCCTCCCGCTTCTCACGTCGTACGCGCACACATGTTAGACAAAGATCCAGCTGGGGAAAAGTGGAAAGGGGGTGGACACGTAATGGCTGGCACCGGGTCTCCATTCTTCACATGTAGCTTGGCAGGCTTGATCGTCTTAATTGCCCATTAGAATGTTCTCCTGTTTGAAAATGAATATCATTACAGTCCCTGGTTTGGTCTCCACCGGAGACAAAGACTTATTGCAATTTGTCATTCAATACTTGCTGTATGCACGCGGAATTCCAAATACACAATGGATGACTAATTTGCAGTAACTTGGCCCCTGAAAGTTATGAAAGAGAGGGAGATAATTAAGGTACCCTCGTTATTGAAAAATAAAATCATCTTTTTTTATTCCTCTCCAAGAGCAAATATCTATTATGGAACTAAATAAATTTACATCGCACTGTCTCCTGGATACAGCAAACATTGGAAAACAAATCACGGGTTTCTATGTAAACGGCTCCTTATAAAACATCACTAATGAAACCTCAAAGCCACGCTCACCATGACTATTACTACTGGGAAATGTGGGTTAATGACACGTGTGCGCTCTCGCTCATCCTGTAAATACATTAAACGCACGGTGTCATAAGGTAAGGGCAAACCGCAAATTAGGGCTACTACTTTAACCATAAAACTAATACTGAACTTTTCCATAACTGCCTGGTAAGGCTAAGGAAACTGGAAGGAGTTTGACACATGCACTGTTCATTTACAAAAAAGTACTACCATGTTTTTTGGACATGCTCAATGGTACTAACTTTTTATGTGCCTTAGCTTCCTATGTAAATGCCATGGTACTTGAATTCTGTACTAAATCCCGTAGTGTACCTCTTTGTCGCAGTAGTGTGCTGTCAATGAATCTTCATTAGAAAGATTTTTTTGGCATATATTTATTATGTATACATACATATTTATATGTATTATTTATTTTTTTACACATCTTTATTTACATATTTTTATGTAATATGATAAATAAATATATATAAACATATATATTTTTTCTGAAATACATGCATGTGTACTTATATTTAAATAATAAATATACACAGTACACATACATATATTATGTAAACAAAAACTTTTATTTTGGATGGGACAGCACTAATATATATATATATATATATTTATATATAATTTATATTGCAATAGAAAACATCTATTTTAAATTGTTTCACAATATTACTGTATTTTTGACCAAATGTAGATGAAGCCTTGATAATCATAAAAGACTGAAATTGACCCCAACCTGTATACATTTTATATGCAATTTCAATAAACATTCCCCAAAATATTAAATAACTGATAAACATTGAAATTATTACATGAACATACAAACATTTACTTGACCAAACATTATTGAGCATGGTGCAATGCCGAGGCCTTAAGTTTGATTCACAGAGAATCACGAACTGATAAAATATATTCACAGAATGCAATGTAAGTCACGTTTTGGATAAAACTGTCTATCAAGTGCATGAATGTGAACAAACAATTAGTGATTTGCAATAATCAAATCTTAAAGTGAAATCAAGTGTTTCAGTATAGGCAGCAAATAATGGAGAATTAAAATCTAATAGCATCTAGCTGAAAGGGTAATTTATGCATCCTTCACCTGTGTAAAAGATCACCTTCCAAATGTCCAATGCACCCATTGCATTAGGAAAGCCCTACATACCAATTATGGCATGCAGCAAGTAAATTCTCCGTGAAATAAACGGCTAATGGAAAATAGAGGGGCGCCAGCATGTTCCTGACAGCGAACCGGGCTGCAGCTGAAGGAGAGCTAGTGGGCTGCTGAACCAGAGAGGGCTGGCCTTGCCTGTGGGCTTAATGTCAGTCGTAGCACAAACGAGGGTGTATGACTAACAGATCTCTCCTCTCATTGTCAGGTTTTTCTTCATTTTCCCGAGAGAAGTCTTTTGTGGGAGTAATTCCCTCGCTCTCTATGTTGGAGCGGTTCTCTTCCCTCACTGACCTCTTCTCTAATGATGTCATGTCCCTATGAAGGCAGGTCTGACTGTTAATGCCAGCTGGCAAACTACAGTCATTTTCAAGTTCTTTCTCGGGGTCAGACAAGCGGCGTCAAGATTTGGTCTCATTTCTACGCTGCCTGCTGTACTTTTCTAATACTCCTCTTATGGTCAAATGAGAACTTACTGGATTTGTATCCAATCTGTTTAGCTCTACCTGAAACAATAATCTCACACTCTTATCAAAAAGGTGTTTAAAAGAAAACAGCGATCCATGAAAGAATCATTTATAGTTCCACAAAGAACATTCAATCAAAGGTTCTTTAAAAAACCATCATTGTGAAAGATAAAGGTTCTTCAGATGTTAAAGGTTCTTTATGGAACCACTTACACAAAAAGGCTCTTCTATGGCATCATGAAGCACTTTGAGTGTACCATTTTTGTTTTCTGCCTAAAATAAGTCTTTCAAAGTGTCAATGTAAAAAACTGTCCACTCACTCCCCCCTGCAGCTTCCGGAGTCCAGTGAGAATAGTCTGACCAGAGAAGACCGAGTGGGGCAGCCATATTGATTTTCCTCCCAGAGGTACTGTCTACCTCATGTGTTTGTTTCTTTTCACCCCTCGCACTTGCTTTATCTACAAGAAGTCAGATCGATAGAGATGCTTCTTTACACACTTGTTCCGGCTTTATAAAAACACATTTCTGTTTTAAACCCCCTTAAGCGCTCCAGTGAATCGAGGCTTCATCATTCCTCCAGTGGTTCAAATAATTTGGGTTCGAATGAGTGACGTGTGTAATTGCGCACGGCTCTTGAAGAGAGTAAGTCCTGATAAGTATATTTGTTGAGAGCTGTCGAAAACTAGAGGAAATATCTATCTATCTATCTTCAAATTAAGGGCTTAAAAAAATACAACGGCACTCTCTTTTGTGCGTGTGTACGACAGTTAGAAGAAGCTAGAGATTACAGTTTATAAAGTTTTAAATATGGATATTTTTCTTACAAAAGGGTATCAATTAATTTTAAAAGGCCTTTTTAACCCCCTGGAGTTTTTATGATGGATTTATGTACTTTAATTGGACTTCAACATTTTAAACCCCATTCACTGCCATTATAAAGAGTGGGAGAGCAAGGACATTTTTGAATATAACTCTGATTGTATTCCTCTAATAGAAGAAAATAATATACACCATAAGTTGGCTTGAGGGTTCACTATCCCTTTAAATACCATTTAGCATCCCGGTTGCTATTTAATTTTGTAAACTGACCAGGAATGTAAAAGGTGTTCTCAAATCAATTCTGCACAAACCTGTTTTTTTAAACAACATTTAAATGCAAGCCTTCTGTGCTGCAGTGGGTTGCAAATGTATGAAGAGTGAATGCGAACACTCAGTACCGCCGCTCCCTATATGCAGAGTACGCAGTCTGCGTAGGGCTCCAGCTCCCAGGGGGCACCATCCCAGTTTTTAAAAAAAAAATAAAAAACAACTTTCGTTCTATGTTATTAAAATGTATACATAAACATAAAAATATAAACATGAACATACATATCATATATAGGCTAATTATATATATATAACGATTTTATGATGAACGCATTGCAGTATAAGCATTCACTCTTAATACATTTTCAGCACAGAAGGCTTGCATTTAAATGTTGTTTAAAAAAACAGGTTCGTGCAGAATTGATTTGAGAACACCTTTTACATTGTGCAGTATAAGCACACGTGACACGCGTTCCCGCATCTGCGCCGGCGCACGCGCTCGCTCTCACCTATGTTGCGGCTGAATACAAATAATCATAATTGATGGACAACTAGGCTCTATGAGGGAAAAGACATCAGCACAACTCGGCGCAGAGAAAGGAAAAATAAAAAAGCCTGAGATGAAGCTGGCGCTTTACTTTCAGGTAATACGTTTATAATCCTGTGAAACATGTTTGACTGACGTTTGTAGACTAATGTGTTTAATTGTCTGTGATTTCACCACCAACAACAACGCATCTGACTGAGCATTGCAGTTTCGTATGATGTATTATATAAAAACAACGAGGCAATATATGGTATATGGTTTAATTATGGTTTCATTGAATAACACTGCAAAAATACATAATGTAGTACAATACCTGCAAAGGAGGGCACCGAAGGCCTGATAATTTGAGACCATAAAGTCTATCACACTGTAGGCTATTAATAAAATCATATAGGCTATTTTCTGTCTAGGGCTACACTTGTAATTTCTAAATAATACAATTTAATTACAATTTATTTATTTACTTTTATATTTTATGAAAGTTCTATTTTGAGCCCTTTATAGTCTAGTATTTTGTATTTTATTTTTTTGAGGGAGGGGGCACAACAATACTATTCTGCTTAGGGCACCCATTTGGCCAGCAGCGGCCCAGCGAGTACTGTAAAAAGTCTTCGGCGTAACACCAACCAACATGATTTATGTCTGCAATTTAGGATCATTACTTAATAATTAGGAGGCTTAAACCTTGTTAAATGTCAGCATGGCTGTATTTTATTAAATCTACCCACAGATGGTACAATTTACACATTCACATCAGAATTCAGTCTTTATGCATGCAGTGAAATATGGTCTGCTTTAATAAGACAGTATTTTCATCGAAATGATCAATAAATCCTGGGCTCTCATAGCAAAAGCCATTTGAAAAACGTATACAGTAAAAGTTACACAAGAGTTCCTCGACTGTAAGGCCTGAAAGTTTGCTTTGTTTATCAAGCTCCCAATGCCCTCCTTCTCCTCGCCCCCCGCTGGCTCTGTTTAGCTGTCTGCGCATCGGAGGCTCGGTGCTGATACACCCGTTTTGTGACAGGGGGTGCTCTACTTTGAATTAAAGGGCTCTGATTGATAAGGCAGTTGAAGGTAAATCTGCTCCCGCTAATTGTCTTTCAAATGCCCTCATTAATCAAAGTCGAGCCGGGGCTGTGACGGCCGGCCCTGTCAGCCGCTCCTCGTCTGGACGCTAACCTCCCAGCATGATGCCTGCCTCCTCCCTTCTCTCCTCACCAAGCCTGGCGCAGCGGAGGATCATGGGCCGTTGGTCACGCACCTGCCTTCAGTGGAGACAGGTGCTGACCGCCCCTCTGCCACCACACTGGCCCCTGAGACCAATTTAACAAGCATTTAAAGATTCATGGCTTTGAGAAAGGGGGAAATGGGGGCAGCATATGATAACAGGAATAAACAAGTTTAATTAGCTCCTTATATACATTATTTATTTATCTACCTGCACTCTGATTAATTCATATACTGTTTGTGTTTCACAAAGGAGAGAGAGAGAGAGGGGGGCTTTTTTGGTATTCATGGCATCTGTTGGGATGCCTTTGTAGTGCGCTTTGCAGACTGCTCTCTCTCTCCCCCTGATTGTGGTTTGGGGGGCTGGTTCTGCACCTCCTATCCTGTCGTCCTGGGATGTGTGCGTCAGATGTGGGAAGAAGCATTGGGAAGGGGGAAGTCATGGGGGATTTTGCAACTCAGCCCCACAATGAAATGGCTAGGTGGATTAGAGTTTAATGTATGCGGTGTGCAGAGCTTTGCATAGGCTTGTTTGTGAATTTCCTGACAGGTAGCGACTCCCCCGGTTTTCTTTGAGAGCGGAGCATACATTTTCATGGAGCAGCTAATCAAAGTGAAGTAGTGGCAAACGACGGGCGCCACACAGTTTGCCCAATCAAACAGAGAGAGAGATAAAGGCCTGGGCTCTTCTCCACACATCTCTACACTGATGATGACACACTTACCCGGGCATCTTCCACCATTTCCCTGCATTTACTACATCCGATATACACCTTCTCTAACGCTACAAAGTTGTCTTGGACTTTGCAGAGGTCACAAGGTTATGGTCCACCACCATAAATATGGACACAGTCTTGACCAAACATCTTTCGTTTAATCAAGGCACCACGGCTTTATAGTTATCCTCTGAACGACGACTTCTCAATGTCAATGAATCCCAATCCTAACTTTTTGCATGAGTGTCCTTGGTGGTCTCTGCGCAGACACACTATCGTCTGGTCAAGTGCTCCTCTCCAGCCCAGGCTCTTGACGGAGGGGGAATCAGTGGTAAGGTGGGAGTTTTGCTGAGAGGGCTTGGAGTGACACGCACACTCGCACCCGCTCCCCTCTGTAATCCCTGACTCCTGAAGACCTCCAGACGCCCTCCTCTCATAATGACACGGCTATCAAACCCAATTGCTGTGGCTCAGACTCAAGGCAGTGCATTAAATGCCTTAGAGTCTGATTGCTTCTTCAGAATCAAGTGTCTGTGTACTCGCTGTCATTTCCGCAGCCTTTACAGACAGCAGTCATGGCCTAGCAGAGTGTGGAGTACTAGGGAAAGCTGACCACTCTACCTCCCCCATCTTGCTTATGTGCATGATTAAACACCCCTTCATTTATATTTACATTTATGGATTTTTGGCAGGCAACTTGCATTCAAGGGACATGTTTTATCAGTCCTTGCGTTCCCTGGGAACAGAACCTATGACCTTGTGATGTTCTTTTGTTAGAGCTACAGAAAGACATTCCCCCTTCACAGATCAGAGAGCATTGTTTATTTGAGTACTGTACTTTAAAACAAAAGAAAAGTTCTCATTCTTACCATAAAATGAGCCGGGCTACACAAAATTTTACAACATAGATAAACATAGATTGCAAAGACCACAAAGTCCTTTGTTCAGTGAATTACAGACTGAAAATAGCATAAAAACATGATTTTGATGTTGAATTTAAGGACAATTTTATAGACTTTTGGCACTTGTAAAATCTGTATCCCGATGCCAAACCAGTTGAGGGCCACTGCTATTCCACAATCATATAAGTAAAAGCTCCACATTCTGCAGGCTACTTTTACACTACTTTTAAACTTTTACAATACATCCTGAAGTGAAAAGAAGTTTTAAACAGTCTTGGGATGGTGAAAGAATTCCTCAACCAAGCAATGAAAATAGTTTCTCCGCTCAATGCAACTTGCCTCCTACCAGGACAATAAAACATTAGGTTAAAAAAAGCAGCTATTCAAACATTATCTTTCAAACTCAAACTCACTTTAAAAAGTCCTGGTTTTTGTAAGTTCAGTACTTTCCTGTGTGTGTGTAAGATGGAGTGCAGTGTCAGGGTTTGGGCATGGGGTGAAAAACGGCCGTACTTACAGTGTAATCATGAACGCTGTCAGGCTCGTCCACGCTGTGTGTGTAAAGGGAGACTTATGGAGATGAAGCAGGGCCGATGGGAAGATCTCTCCACCTGGATATTTATTAACCATGCTGCTGACAGTAATGAGCACTGAACAGGTGGGCTGGGACACACAGATCACAAAGTTGGGGCATCAACGAGGAGGGGGGCAGAACGGAGACAATGGCAGATAGCGGAAAGAAGTTCGACCCCTTGCCGCTACAATGAGAAAGAGAGCCAGAAGTGAGCACACACCCACATGCTTCAGCATTCACGGTCAAACTTAGAAACTCTGACGTGTAGCGCTGCCTGTTCGGCTTTGTACTCCCTGCACACATACACATGAACACCTGGTGCAATTAGGCAAATGTGGCCATAGCTCTGGTGGAGGGGAATAATAACAGCAGTGTACTGCTCTATATAAAATCACACTATGACCAAAAACATGCTATTTATGTCTGACTGTATTCATAATGTATGCTGCACTCAAACAGACAACCCATATATACGCATTTGAACTGGAGGTACTGTGGATAACAAATGCTTGCGGTGTCTTGGCATATATTTCAAATAGACTGTGAGCCATTTCTGGTGTGAAGCCTCTGTGTCAGTCCAATCAGATCGTGCTGAAGTCACACGTCGAGCGCAAACGAGAGTCGGCGAATCGCCTCTGACACACCTGGAGGGGAAGATGTCATAAACACATAATCATTACCTACAAAACTGCTGAAGCCGACACGCAGAGAAAAAACAAACAATAACACTCAAATACACTCTGCTGCCCAGGTGACAAGGCCGTGTAACATTCATTCCTAATAATGAGACTTCCAGAACATGGAACCTGGACAATGTATTAATCTGAGTCAGGACTTTCGTGATGGGATGTGGCTTGAGGACAAGCCCGAGAGCACCGATTTCTGTTTGGCGAGGAGCTGAGCTTGTCTTATTAAGACCTGAGTGAGGCTAATCAGCTGTGTCACTTAACGCTGAACAGATGTGCACTACAAAGGAAACGACAGAGGCTTCCGCCAACCCGAGGTGGGTCTGCGGGGGAGGAGAAAGGGAACTAGAAGGAGAGCTGGAGTGAGCGTCAATGATTCTGATGTCTGATGAAGGCGCCCTTAACAGAATCTTGACGTTTAGACCCAATGTGGTTTTAGAAGGCAAAGAGATAGAAGACCACGTAAGACAGCTGCTGTCACAACAGTCTCACCGATAAGTCAGATCTGGCTGTGAGTGACGTGCTGACACTGACAGGACTCGGCTAAATGGCACATGGATGAATTTATCTAACAAATCCAAAGTCCCACATGTACACAGTCCCAGCTGATGTTATAATGTTAAATAGGCCTTATTAAAGTGGATGGTTGAGGTAAAATTACAGGTTTGTGGCCACTTCAGATATCCTATCAGCTGACAACCCCCAGTATGAATCATACTGTAGGTTGAGGAGCACTTGACCTGTTTTAATTACCCATCACTCAAAGTTAAGAAAGCAAAGGTGTCTTACTGTGTTACAGTGTAAAAATTCTCCTTTCCATGTCGAATCCCTCTTGCGCTTTTCACACTGCCCTCAAACCCAGGTTATTATCTTTTAAAAGGATAGCTCACATGAAAATGAAAATTCAGTCATCATTTACTCACCCTCGTGTTATTCCAAAACTGCTTGGTTTTATTTCTTCTGTGGAACACAAAAGAATATTAAATGATGACATCATTTTCATTTTTGAGTTAACTAATTCTCTGCTAAAGCAACATTTCACTTTTAAAAGGCAGCCGGGATTTTTTTTTGTGTGTGAAATCATAACTTAAAAATGCGTCTCTAGACCTTGTGCTTTTTGATTTCACTGACCTTCGTCTTTTGTTTTAAAATGCAAAAACGTGTTCTGTGTGGATGACCTCTTAAAACTTAATGTCAACTGTTTAGCTACAAACAACCAGTCATAAACTGATCAGCGCTTTCATCATTAAATATTCATGAGACTTTACGCAGGAGAGTTTTCTTACAGTAAAGGTCTGAAAAATCTAGGACGAACTGGATAGTACAGATGGGAATATGTAAGTCGAAGTGATGTACATGACCATAAAAGCTATTTAGACTGTCACTGAAGTCCAAAAAAACACTATACAATTTTTAATATAATTTATAACTTTCTGATGGTTGTATGGCCCAGAACGAGTACAGCAGAAACGAAATCTCTACAACACAACAAACTAGCACAACATAAGAGAAACAACACAGCCACACAGCGAGATTAGCACAACAAAATTAGTCCTAAACATTGTGTTGTGGTGATTTTGCTGTGTTGTGCACTAATGGGCCACCATAGAAATGATAGAATTGGATGAACTTTGGCTTTAAGTGTGAATACAGAAGTGCTTCAGAAAGTGTTCGCCCTTGTTGCAGTGCTGTAGCTTCTCTGCTAACTCACCTGTCTGATTGTTAGAACAACTCCACAAGCTTCAGGCACAGAACGGTCTCTCATTGGCCATGAAGTCTGACTTATTCCCCATCAAGCCTTCAATAATGGATGACCCTGAGCAGATAGGAACCTGCCAAGTCTCTCTAACTGTACTGGAGCCTATGCTAGTGCCCTTAAGGGAAATCAAATACTCACATGGACACAAAAACCACATAATGAGGGTCTACTGGGTCTTTGGACACTAATCCTGGACAACACTTGCAGTCAGCGTGTTAACAATGCTTTTAAATTAACACTAAAGGAATTACATCTTTTGGCTGGAAATACTTTGTGATAAGGCAACTGCTCATGATGGGAAGCAGAAACTGTTGCCACATGATTACAATCCTCTTACCATTTTCATTTACGGTCAGTATACATATGAAGTGTTCTCTTATTTGGAGACAATTACTACGGCTGTGGAAATCTCGAAGAACAGATCAAGTCTTAGCTTTTACATATTTCCAATTTAAAAGATTTTAAGGTTACCATTTGTCTGTCAGTGATGGTGAAATAACTATTGCAATATTTGAGGATTAAAGTTTGGTCATTCGCTGCAATGCCAAGTCTTGCTCCTGGAATTACATGCCATTTATGTGAAAACATCTTCTATTATTAGCATTTTAGCTTAAGACAGAATGCCGTGGCACAATTCTACTCTTTTTATCTTATCTCTGTGCAGTTACACAAGGACTGTACATCTGCAATCTAAAGAAAACAGCAGCTAATATCAAAGCGAAGCTGACTAGCCTAATCTGTTTAAACTCCACTAAAAGCTCCTCCTCAGCACCACAGATGGGTGGTATTAGCTGCCTCAGCTAGCGTGGCATGAATCTTTAAGCATGTGGTATCGCTCAGATTAATTAGGTCTAAACTTTACATTAAACATAAATCTATATTAAAACAGCAGATGCTGTCATGCTGTCCACATAACCCGTGACACTTACAGAGTCAGAAAAGCAACGTAGAAGCCAAGAAAGTAGTTAATGCTCCCTTAGTCCCTCCACTATGCTCCATAATGCATGATGGACCCATCCAAAGCACTTAAAAACATACAGTGATTTGAGTGACAAAGATCTCATCTATTTTTCAGCCACACACACTTCAGCGGGCCACCAAAAGAGACTGAGTGAGTAATCACTCTAGAGCTGCAGTGATAATTAGAAATGTGTTGCTGGCCAATACAGCCTTGGATCCCTTTGCAAATTAGCCTCATTTTGAGCTTCTGTATATGTGAAAGTGAGAAAGCGAGCGGGAGGGAAAGCGCTCAGGTAATTTAGTTGAGTAACTCTAGTTTATTTGTGCAGTCAGCAGTGTATTTCATTTCCCACTTTAATTCAGTATTTTTGATAATTAAAGTGTTTTGAATTTTTCTGTTTTTATTCCAAATGAATGAATGAAGAAATACATCTTTGTAGAGTTTTACAGTTGTGGCAGAAACCATGCATTCACATTTGTGTCTATTTTAATCATACCTTTCAAAGATGAAAATTCTATCAAGATCTACCCGCCTGATGACTGAAACTCACATGACTTTTTTCCTGTCCGGTTATTATCAAAATGTCAAAAGCTTTTCTAAACAGTGAAAATGCATTTTGAACACTGGCTGTCAAATTCAAAAAACATTATTTTAGGAACCGATCCTGGACATTTGACGAAAACCATGCCACTTATTTTTATAGAACATTTATAGAAACTACTAAGCAGTTAAAAAGAGTCTCGTCTACAGCACCAACTGAAGCAAGCCCCTTAAAAAAAAAAAAAAGGACACGGAGGCTTTGAACAAAGAGGATTAATACAGAGGATAACTTAGTCAAAATCGAGTAGAAAAATTGCTCTAATGCTTTTCTATTTAATAGTTATGAGAAGTTTCAGATCTAAGAAAATGACCTATTGCTACAAAAGGAACTGAGTCATTTCTCCAATTGTCCTGATGATAGCTCAGATCCTGAGGCGCTCTGATCATGCTGCAGCGGCTCCTCCGCCAATTCCATTCGCCGCGATTCAAAGATGCATTATTAAAAATACTTTCATGCACTTTGCAGCATCTGCTGGAGCTTTCAGCATATAATCCAGTCATGTTATAGAATCGTATTGAGCAACTGTCAAATGAATTTGCCTAATGCAGCTTCAAAATGTATTCTGTCACTAGTAATTGCCCACTTGCCAGCTGTTTGTCAACCTCCCTCTTTGTTGTGTCACGATGAGAGGGATTCAAGCTTTAAATTAGCGCTTTGCAATGCTGTTTGCCCATAAAATATTTTCTGACAGTGCGGCACTGCATGATGCATCGTTCTCGCTCTTAAAAAAGCTCCAGTCGGACAACTGTCTGAAGCAGTCTTAAAAAACTTAACTTTTAAACCCATTAAGTGTTTGATTTTTATATTTTTTAAGCAACGGTTTCCTCAGAGGTCATTCCTGGTGCACAGGCAGACATTTTCACTACAGAAGGGAGCACTATCCTGCTTTGAACAGAAGCTTGTCTTGCTCACACAAATGCCCCCTCCATTGATTTCTTTGGTCTTTTAATTTAGAACTTTCACTTACTATTGGTCCACGCCCGGGAGAAGGCAGCCATCTGCATATTCAGCTGTTAATGCAACAATCAGGTCCAATTAAAAATGCATAAGCTTCTCGGCTGTTGCAGATAGGAGCCTTATTGGTCATTAGATAATAAGGATTGATAAAAGTTACAGGGCACAATGTTAAAAATGGTCAGATCGATCAGAGAGCACCTTAATAATGAAAGTGGGGGCCTGAGGGACGAGAGCCATGGATCATTTTGACAAAGGGGCCTCCGATGGAGGATGAGACAGAGCAGGGACAATTAATCCCTCCAAGCTTCCGCGTAGCAAATAAAGTAGTTGCAGCTCATTACTGGCTGACCTTCCTAAACAGCCTTGAGAGCACAGGTGACCTTCGGGAGCTGACGAGTTTAAACCTCTGGCTGAAGCTGTGGAGAACATGGAGTGAAAAAGAAGTAACAGACAACTGCACCTGAACCAGTTTAAAACCAAAATGCAACAGAGAATAAATCTGAACTGAACCAGCACACGAGACTACAAGTCTGGATTTTACCTCCGAAATACACATTACAAGAATATAAAATATTAAACTTTGTTTTTAATTAGTTATTCAGACGCCAAGAAATTCATTCAAGCATCCAAGCATTTTTTTTTTTTTATTATGAAAAAATTCAAACTCATTTGGATTTGCATTTTAGTTGTAAACTTATTTAGCCGCAGTTTCTTAAGAGATCATACCAGGTGAATATTCACACAGAACAGAGCAATATCCTGTGTTGAATAAAATATCTTCTTGCTCACACAAATGCTCCCTTTATTGATTTCTTTTACTTGGTCAGTGTACAGGCTGTACAAAATATATGTTCAGGGGCTGGGCAACATAATGTGAACACCTGGTAAAAAGGCAATATATTCACTTACACATTTATGCATATATTTTGTTATTGCAAATGTCAATCAATATTTAGGCTGTTGGCATCAGTTTTATCCACTGCATTTGTGTGGTTGTCAAAGTTAACAGTTATATTATATATTTTATTTGTATATGTTATGTTCATTACAATAATAAGACCCAAGCAAACAGAAACTATGATTATTAATATATATACATATATGCAGAGAGAGAGCAATATAGCTACTAAAGTGATATATAATAATTGCTTTAATAGTCAATTATCTCATTTTTACAAACAACATGCATCCATAATATGGCATTAAATACTTTTCTCACAGTCTAAACAGATTGTTGTATATGAAATTAATGTGCAACAAAAATGTAAAGATGTCATTATTTTTGGGGTCTTTAAAAAGTTTGAAAGCACCTAAAGAGTTGACAGAATGACACATGTGCCCCTGGGTGTGATTATTCAGAGGGAGAGGTGAGGAAAGGAGATACATGATGTGGGTTTATGGAGGGAACAGGAGTCATTATGCTACGACAAGAACTCGTTCAGCTCATCTTCATTTACCAAAGCCATGATCACCTCTCTCAAAGCATCATCCGTACAAACTGCGGCCCGTTCACACAATCAGACTGATGAGCGAGCGCATATGCCTATCTTCCCAATTAATCTGGGCACCGAGCTGTGTTGTGAAAAGAGAGCGGGTTACTATATCTCTCCCAGCAAAACCTCCCCCGGGCGACAGTCTGGGGCACACAAACACGGCCAGTATCACCGGCCCATATTTGGATTTCATTGGGATCTGTGACTCATTGCGGAGACGCGGATCATACCAGATACTGGCTGGAAGAGCGAGCGAGCTTTTCTCTGTCCTTCTGTCAGAAAACACACACACACACACACCCCCACACCCACAGGTATCAGCGTGCTTTGGTTTAGCGGGCTCTAGCATAGAGTAGCACCACACAGTGGCTGAACAGACGTTATTCAGAGGAAAGCCTATTATCTCCTGCAGGAGCCTCACTTTATTACACCATTATTTGGCGATCGTCTCTTCATGCTACAATGCCCAGAAACTTTAGATGCAATATAATGTGAAATCTGCAGGTTTTATGGCTATTCTATGGCCACCAGGGCATATTATTCTCTTTATATCATACAATTACATTCTTTGTGCTTAAATATTGTGCAACGTGCAAAAACAACAAGTCTCTGAAATGCATTAGCACGCCTCACACTCTTAGCCATTAGCATATGTCATTGCATCAACAATGAGAGATGTCAATTTCTGTCCATTAGAATCAGCATAAAACCTGCCATTGATCTCATGCAATCACCATAGAAATATAGCCTCATTGTGAGACTGTGCAAGTGCTAATGGCTTCTTGTGATTAGCATTAGGTTACAACTCAGTGAAAGTGCTGAAATACTGAAGGTCAACCTGCCGTTTTGACACAGGGGACGAAAATGATTTTTTGTTTTTTTTTGGTGGGGGAAGGGATGTCATGATTTGAATTAAGATTGTCAGATTGGCTGTAAGCTTGAATCGGTGGGCACGAGTGTCTTGTATGACCTTTTCAGGGAATTGTCATTTTCCGCCCCTGTGATGCCACCATGGCTCAGCGGCAGAGAGGGCCCGTTCCTCGCACTGTGTAATTTGTCCTGGGTGTTACCGTTCACACTGCACTAGCTCGAGCGATTCAGCCGCGCAGACCTCAATGTATCTACAGAGCACCAGGCTGCGACTGCGGAATAACGAGAAAAGAGCCGGTGCTGGAGATACACTCCATGCTCCGCAGACGGCGGGAGAGGCTCTGCCAATGACTATGGCTGCATCTCTGTTTATTTCTGATGCGTAGGGCTGTACATTCCCACAGAGTCAGTGGCATGCGTCGTAGTAGCAAAGTGAATTCAATGCTTTAACGATCAGAGAGCGCACATGGAACACTTTATGACAAGAGATGGTCACAGTATGTTGATTCTGGAAAACCTGAACAAAGCCAGACTTCTGCAAAGAAGTGCTGGGAAAAGTACAAGTACTTGAAGTTTTTTAAAAGTCTCGCATGTGTGCGGTAAGTCTGATACGCACTTGTTAGTTTCTAATCAAAAAATGTTGTACACAAGAGCACTGCAAAAAGTACTAGCTTATTAATTTCAAAGTTGGCCCATTTAAAACCCGACTGGCATACAAAACATTTAGGTAATGCGTCATGCTGGAAATTAGACCAGATCGAGCTTGTGCAAAGCCACTATGATTAATCAAATAATTTATTCTGTTGGCAAAAAGAGTCTTCTTTCATGGCCAACATTATTCAATGATAAACCAGACTCCGTAATAGAGGCAACATTTGCTTTGGGAAAAATCGAGGGGTCAGTTTATAATGTGAGCCATGAGACTGATAATCATTCTTTGCTCATTATTAGAGGCCAAATTAATGTTAATTAAAAGCAGTCGAGGCTCAGAACTTGCTGGTCCAGCCTATCATCATTGAAACTTCATCTGTCTTTTAACACCCCCTGTGATCTTCACCTCTTTCTCACTGTGATGTCGGTTCCTTCTAAGTCAAGGCCTCTCGTGTCTCATCTTCTCACATTTAACACAGTTAAATGTCTACAGTAACGTACTGGGACCAATTAATTTCTGTTTGCTTTTTTTTTTTTACCTCTTTTTTCATGAGATGAGTTTTTAGAGTAAAGAAAGTTTGCGCAGTATATGTGGAGAAAATCCACAGGGAGCAGGTCTTTGTATTTGCGCGTGTGTGTTTGGTCTGATGGGCATACAGAGTGCCACATCAGTGCTGCCCGTTCACAATTGTCAAGAACATTATCATGTTGTGCTCCTTTTATCTTTGTGGCTTTATCAGCCTCTCTATTGGCTGACGGGAGAACTGAACCCGGACATTTTTGTGCGACTAGACTGTGTGTGTGTGTCTGCGAGTACGTGTGTGTGTAATTAAAAGCTGTCATCCAGAACCACAGTCCTCCTCTCCATTAAAACAACCCATCAGATGGCACTCAGATAAACTGCCAGGAGGGTAGTGCATGAGTGTGTGTGTGGACAGATGAAATGGGTATGTGCTTTTAGGAGCAGAGAAGAGAATCATAAGAAATTTAACAAATTTGTTTCTGATTCTTCTTGATGATTCCTTCATTTTATGATTTTTTTTTTTTTATTTGAGGGGGGAAAATTTAGGAAACAGAATGCAATTCTGTAATATCAATAAGTAAAAAAAATAGCTACCAATTAATTAATTCTATTATTTTTATAAAATATGATAAAACTATTATAAAATTTTATAAAACAAGAGTGTTATATATAATCATACACTGAGTCAGCTCAGTCGAGCCTTTTGTTTGAGAATCAGAATCAGACGTCACCGCTTGCGCTGGTTATGATTGAGGAAAAAGAAAAAATTCTGCAAAAGCCATTCTTTTGAGAATATGACTTTACTGCTTATTATCTAAACAGGAACCGATTCTCAGTTTCCAACCCTATAATTATATAACTGTTTAGAAAGTGGCAGAGAACCACAAAGAAACTATTAATATTAGAATGAGGTATAACAATACTACCTGTATGTTATTGCAATGGTGGCGAAACCATATGTTTGTATATGTTTGACAAACCCTTCAACTTATCATCTTAAAGCTGGGTGTGAATACATGCATGAGTAAACAGCTAAAACTTCTCAAATCACCAGTGGGCTAAAATATGATAAATGAAATGCACTCCTCAGAAAGTGTCCTTGAGAAACATTTCTCATAATCCTCCTATCTGGTGATGTAGGTCATGAGCAGGTGGTATGTTTAGAGCGCCTAGAGAAGGATTTCCAATAATGTTGTAATTTCTTGTGCAGATGGAAGTAGCGATCCAAGTAAGTTTGGCTCAAGAAGTGACGGCACTTGATTTTTTTTTTTTTTACGATGTTGAGCATTTGCTCACGACAGGAGAGTTTCCGCATGCGCTTCTCCCGCCAACGGTCTTCCACAGAGGGAGAAATCTTTGGAAATTAATTAGAGGCAAATCCCTTCTTGCTGTTGAAGTGTGGCATTTAAAGGCATTGTCCTTGTAGCTTGTGTAATGCCACCTTTCAACAACGGTTCTCTCATTCCCATTTTGCTCTCTCTCTCTCTCTCTCTCTCTCTGCATTGGTTGGATAATGCCCCCTAATCCGTCCTGGCAACTCCAGCCCCTGTTTTCGAGCAGAAGTCAGCTTCTAATTGCCTGGCATTATTAGGTACTTTACTTGTAAATTTGCAGAAGAGGAACATCACTCTTCTGCATCCAAGCAGTAAATTATCCAATTTCACCTCATCTCCGACAAATGTTAGTTTCAAACGCCCCCACAGCACCCTCCCAATCCGTTCACACCCTCACTACAAACGGCCATTTAATTTCCCCTTCTTTGTCTTTCTCACAAGCTGATTGGTGCATTAAAAATTTACAGTATTTCTAGTTATTTATTTAAAAAATAAAAGGAATCAATACAGACAGAGCTGATGGTAAATTTTCTATGACAACAGAAGTATTGCATTTAACCTCTCAATAGGGCAGTCTGACTGAGAGAGGATATCAATAATGCAGGATCGCAGGATATATTACAACCAATGCCCATTATTAGATTCACTTTAAATATGAGGCAACTTCAAACCATAAACAGTGGGAGTTTATGCTGCATTAACCGTGAAACAAAAAAAACATTAGCAGAATCCAAACATAAAAAATGCCCCTGAAATATTTATGGGGGCGGAAACATTTTCCTTCCACAAGAACTGGCCAGGCTGATCGCTCTTGTTTACTTCTTTCTCTGCAATTGAAACATTTTAAATGTTTCTTGCATCACAGTAAAAGGGTCATGCCGTTCTCTTTACGTAATATATATATTTGGGTAGTTGACAAATAAAAACTGGACAGTAGAAGAAAACTTAACATACAAATAATAAATAATACTTTATTCTTAGAGTTACAAATAGCATGAAAGATGTTTATCTTCAGTGTTAGAGGGTTTTTTATTTTATTTTTTTATTTTATTAATTTTTCCGTCACACCATAAAACACAATGATACGGTAACTACCCGTTTCTTAATTCATCTTAAACATTATTGGCATAAAGAACTTAACATCTAATGAACCTTTACATCTAAAAAAACTCCTTTTAATGGTTGTTAAGGTTGTTTAGATTATTAAAATCTAAACATTTTGGAAAGTTTTGCAGTATTTAAATTTAAAACCATATACATTTTTTATGCAATAATAAAATAGTATTAAATACTACTTAATAGTGGCAAATGAAGTAAACATGGGGTATATAGGATGTTAAATGTAAATACATGTGGGGTGAATTACATATTGTACTTCTTTGTTGTATACCGCTTTAATTTAAATATTACCAATATTTCTTCCCCCTCCCCCGCTTTTTTTCGCCAAGAAATGTTTCAAACTAAACTTGCTTCCTTTATTCTTTATTTTCATCCTGTTAGACAGCTTGTCAAGTTTCTTGATGACATGTACACAATCAAATAATAATAGTCTGGAATAACCTTTTATTGAAAAGATTCTTTAAATGACACCACATGACAGCATATCTATATAGATGTATAAAGCTAAGAAGTAACTACATAACAGCAATAACTAAAAAAAGGCACAACACAATGTGATGTAAGTGTCTTCAGCACTGGAGATGAAACTTAACCCGATACGAAACAAAATGAAAACAACAATGGACATCCACCCCCAGCTCAACTTGTATTCATCTCCCTCTTTCTGTCCTCGTACACAATAAGACCAACGCATGGCATTGCATGTTATAAACCATCTCTGTCAGAAAAGCACAAATCACAGTGTTTCATCAGCCTATGTCTCTCTCTACACCCTCCATAACTAAGCGAGCAGGCCTGCCACGCTGGCTCGCAGCTCTGTGTCTGAGAGATAAATGAAATGCAGATGATTGAAAAATGATATGATACACAAAAGCAAGTGTCATGTGGCTTTTGCATCCTCCTTGCTCGCTGGCTTGTCTTGTGGCATGCCTTGGGCGGGATGAGTGGCCGACCCGAGCTACACAGATGCTCGTTAGCTCTACATGTGTTTCGCTGACAGCAAGTGTCTGAGTGACGAGAGGGAAAGGCAAGGGGGTCTTGTAACATCTTCTAACATCGAGGCCTCATCCTGAGAAGGAAAAAAAAAGTCTGTCTCTCTCTATCTTTGCGAGTTTGTATGTGTGAGAGAGAAAGTATGCGGCTGTGTGTGTGCCAAGCAGGTGACAGACGATCATCACAGACTGTATAGCCATTCCCCAGCTGCACATTTGGTCAGTGAGATGTTTACACTGACAGAAGTCACAGGGCTAACCGTCGCCAAGGGAAAGCCTGGGGCAACCGTCTGCACGGATACTAATACTTTACTTTCACACAAATTAGTATAATTTAGTATTCAGCAAGATCAAAGGAACGCCTTCTCCCTCGCTTTCTTCAGTAAAAGGTTTTCATTTTCATAAATTGGGA
This sequence comes from Enteromius radiatus, assembly GCA_032357445.1. Classification (NCBI taxonomy): domain Eukaryota; kingdom Metazoa; phylum Chordata; class Actinopteri; order Cypriniformes; family Cyprinidae; genus Enteromius; species Enteromius radiatus. Next base: position 10,791,140 of record JAUCMS010000127.1, on the reverse strand, counting down.
ATATATGAAGGAAATGTTTTCCTTGTCATCATTAGAGAAGAGACTGTTCTCTACATCTCGGGGCGATGTCATTCAAGATCTTTGCCTGCACTCTAAAAAATAAAGCTGCTTTATTGGCATCTGCGGTTTCATGAAGAACTTTCAATATGCATGGGACTTTTTTAGATTATTAAAAGGTTAAGGAACTGTTTAGCTGAAGGGTTCGTTAAGGACAGCTATACGTTTGAACCTTGCTGATGATACGGCCAAAATGATTTTCTCGCCCCAGTGCCATACCAAACAGCGATTTTCTCTCTTCACACAGAACATAAAAGGTGATTTTTATTTTTTTTAAACAATATACCAGCCATTTTTATAATGAAAGTAAATGAGAACTGGGCTGTCAAGCTTCTATAATAAAAGAATCATAAAAGTGGACCATATCACTTCTGCACTAAGGTGAATGGAATTAGTTTATTTTTCTTTCATGATCTTCCCCTCCAGAGATGTGTTTACTATTGCGAGCAGTTAGTGAGCTAAACTCAAGAATCATATCGGTTAGAGTGAATCATTCAGACAGGTTTTGTCAGCTGGATCAACTGAATCATTAAAAAAGAAACAATGATTCGTTCACAAATCAGACACAGCTGCTTTTCATATGACTGTGCCAAGACGTGTTAGGACAGAATTTACTTTCTTTCTTTTTTTTTTCTTTTTTTGACTGATTTTAATTAAATTTCAGTCTATTCCTAGCACAACGTTTATATATATATATATATATATATATATATAGTGGTCATTTAAGTAATTACAAATTACATGCGCAATTTTTATAGTTAAAATGAGAGAGCAAACCAGAACAATGTGGCCACAAATTGATTATAACGAGAAAACAAATTAATACATCATGGGGGAAAAAAATCATAATTTGCAGCCATGATGTCTATTTTTTACATGAGTACATAATGACAGAATTTTCAAACTTTCTGATTTCCTGAAAAACGTTTTGCTAGTCATTAACACAGGATTTTCAATTGTGCTATATATTAAAAAAGGAGTGGAACAATTTAAGACAGACCCTCGTTTCTATTAGGGAAATAAAAGCATATACATTCTCACTTACAGTGAAACCTTGTGCTTCATATGACCTTTGACCCAGCAGGAATTAGCAGAAGCTGCTAATGAACATGCCGGCCTCTCTTCTATCCTCTTTGTTAGCACTCTGCAGTGGCAACCTAGATAACAGCACTCAAGCCAGAGCCGTGACATGTAAAAGCTCTTTACGCAAAAACATCAGAAATGCTCTGGCTGAAAAATACTCTTCTAAATACATAAATGAATAAATAAATAAAATGAAGAGTGGGCCCATTTCTCGTCTTTTCGTGCCGGCTTAGATGCAGACTGGCAGTAAGAGTATAAAAGCGGGTGTCAGGGGGGTGGGGGTGATGTGTTTGTATGAGGGTTCTGTTGAAATGTTTACTCTAATGGAGGCCATAATGAGTGCATACAGCGCAGCGCTCTGGCTCCGATAGGGGGCTGCGTGCCAGCAGGGCTTTAAAGGAAGGGCGCAAAGCCTTGGGCACTTGGCACGCCGGCTCTTCCCACAATCTCCCAGCACACAGAGTGAAGGAACAGGGAGAACCTGCAGATAACTAGCCATGAAATCTTCCATCACGCGCCTTTGATTACTCATCCACAATTTACTGTTTTTAACCCCCAACCTCAGATGCAGTAAATAAACATGATTTGCTTTTTCATAATCTTTCACCTCCATTTCAACTCCCCCACCTCTGTCTCTCTGCTGCTATCAAGAGTCCAGAGCATTTATCAGCAATGTCTGTCGAAAAATAAAACGGTTCCAACAATGTTCTCTAATCATTCCCTCGGTGCAATCGCTGAATCCTTTTGGTGAATAAAAAAGGGAAAAATCCCACATTAGATCATCAAGTATCTAATTGTTTGGCCATTTCCTGAAATGAATTAAAAGCCTTTTTTGCCGTATACCTCCAGCCAACATTGTGTCTGTGTGCACATGTTTATTTAAATGGGTTTATTTAAATAAAGTGCGAGAGAGAGTTCAATTTGAATCAAGCAGAGGCTGTCAGTGGCTTCTTGGATTGCCGGGCACTGATGAAATAGCACTTGCTGTCTTGTTGTTATTTAAAAGCAGTTGTAATCCATCTGAAAGGGCTGTGATATAATCCATTTAATTTCTCCCCCCTCACAGCAATACTACGGAGTAAAAAAAACAAAAAATCTATCGAGGCTATGTAGCCTGGTGATTTAGTAATTATCTTTATTTTACCCCGGCGCATTTCGCCGCAGATTAATTGAAGCCTTATCTGCTCCAAGTGGCAGGTCACTTACCTCAACGCACCACAATACGGTTTATCTTAATCATCACCCTCCGCTACCTTTAACCGTGGCCCGTATGAACCCGGAAAGATTATTTCACATCAGAATCCCCAACACAAACAGCATGCTTGTTACACTGCGTTTAATTGGTTCCCCAAGATAAAACTTTACGGTGGGGTGATTGTGTAAAATTTGTACACAAGCTGACAAGAAGATGATTCTTACCGTTTGCTTCTCTGACACAGACAAGGCTGTTAAACGTGAAAGAAATCGGGGGAAAAGATTATCGTGATGTGTGAAATGGGAAAAGACATTTGAAAATGCCACTTAGCAGGAGAATGCCAACACCCTTCACAAGTATTCTTTGTGTCACACACTCCTAAAGAAAGACATTGTAGATCTGTTCCAGAATCTAGTGAATTACCTCACTGTCTACATACATAGGCAGCTGCATTTTAATGTCGTGCAATCTTAAAAAGCAACACATTTGCAATGCTCTTCAAAGGCTGCAAATCTGCACGCTGAAGAACTATAAAAATGCATAACACACAAATATTGCACGAAATAGTCAGCTTGTAACTATAATTATAATATTTTTTTAAATAAATAAAACAAGCATAGTGGCCAAAGGAACGTTTGATTAAAATACAGTTAATATATAATATGCATTATATATTTATAATGATTTATTAACTCAAAACTGCAAGTGCACACTTTTTAGTTATTTAGTTAGTTAGTCAGTGTGACTTTTTTTATTTGAGTATTTATATATCATATTACATTATATTCAGTTGCAAATAATATGATAATTTAAATACACATTAAACATAATAAAATATTTAAATTCAATTATAATGTTTTATGTTTAACATTTTAAAATACAATAACAATATAAAATAGAACAGGTCTTTTTTTTTAACTAATCAATGAAATACTTTACAGATTACTGCAGCCCTATATAAATTGCACTTTTATGCACAAATATTGAGTAAAGTTGTATATAATTACATAATTTTATATATATATTATAGCTGTCAAACGATTAATCGCGATTAATCGCATCCAAAATAAAAGTTTTTCTTTACATAATATATGCGTTTATGCTG
>JAUCMS010000127.1:10761786-10779519 GCA_032357445.1 Enteromius radiatus | reverse complement strand
ATTCCCCCCCCCCCCCCCCCCCCCCAGCTCCATAATCCAATTCCAGCAGAACTCAAGTAAAAAAAAAAAAATGAAGCAAAATCTCATATCTTTCCTTTTATGTTAGCTTGTCTTCTGAATTCAATATTTGATTGTTTACTTACTGGATGAATGAATATGTTAAGGGAGCACCTATGTGAATTTCATTAATATCTAAATGTTAGGGAAAAGAAATTCATCTCGTGGACTTAATTTATTTGAAATACCTGAACCATCTCTTGTCTTGTTTACAACACCCGAAATACTGAATTCTTCTGTGATTGAATATGTGCTGTATGAAATAAGATTGCATTGTTGTGCTGCTGGCTAATAACTCCCGACAGCACACTAGCTTGCACAACCTGATAGAATGTAGCATGAGCAAGTAACGCTTCTGTCAATGAAGCTCTGTGCTGTAATATAACATTGGCTAATCTTGACAATCAGAAGAAGTAGTGTTATGAATAGACTGACTTTGCCCTTAAGTGTGTTCACTGTCTGAGCAACAGTACATAAAAAAGGCAGACTGTCTTGTCATCGGAAGACCTCTTCAATGTGACAGAATTTGCTAAAACTTCAACTTTAGGACTTTTATGCCCCATGCATAGTTTTTTTTTTAAACTACAGCAACTGATATTAAGTTATTTTTATTTTGTTATTTAACGGTCGCACCGTGTGTGTTTTTGGAATCTTTTTTGTCACGTTTCATAACTTAATTGCATGTTTGCTTATTTTTAAAAATATATACATAGGTTTTCTATTTCCCAAAATCGAAATTCCAATCCTAAAAGGTGAAATATATCCATATCCAACATAAAAATATTAGTTTTACACAACTATAATAATACAATCAAAATGTGAAGCCATTGTGTTGTTATTTCAAATACGCCAAAGAAGTTTACCTTTAATAAAGTGTTTCAAACTCCAACATAAATGGTAAGGATCAAGCTGTCAATTCGTCAAACCTTGTAAAAAAAGTTTAAAATATTATTTTGTCTGATTGTGTCTTTTTAGAAAACATTCTCAATCAGCCATTTTACTCTAAAAATGTAGGCTACCACAATACACCATTTGAGATGTGGTGGAAAATGACATTATGTTTGGAACTTTTGGAAAATAAGTTCTTCTGAGATGCTTGAGTTTTGGGTTTTTTTTCACCATAGTTGAAGAAACATCCTTCTATGCTCAAAGCCGAGGAGAGCCATAAACCTACAGCAGAGCTGTCTTCATTGAATGCACAATGTGCTGCCTATATAGGGGGTCGATTCATGGCAATGAATGACAAGACCTTGAAGTCAGCCACACTTCAGTAGGTCAACTGTCCCCCCTTGGGGCACAATCCCATCCTGTGTCTTCCATGGCCAAATTAACAAAGCCACTGTCACTCTCCCCTGCCAAAGAAAAATAATTGGGTTTCTTAAGGAACACATAGAAAAGCTTAAGACTGCGATCAATGTTTCACAGCGTTCCATCAGCCAGCTTGATCCCATTATATTTGATAACCATTCACACTGATTGATCCACCGGCAGACATGGTATTGATAAATAATTAAAAAACTTTCCATTTAATTTGGCCGTGAAGGAAAGGAGCGTGAGATGGGACCGAAAGGAAAAGCAATTAGACCCCTGTTTGGTGTAATGAAGCCCACAGTCATGCAGCAGGAGCACTCGTGGACCCTATAACGCCTAGCTTTTCATTGGCCACCCAACACATGCTCTCCCGGCGGACATCACCAGCTGAATTAGTCTACCATATTCACAAGAATCACTGCAATCCGGTTTGAAAGAAAATCAATAAGATATGTCCATTTATGCTTCCAAGTGAAGGAACAAGGCCAGAGGAGGCCTAGCATGCTGAACAAACACGAGAGTTAATAGGACAAATTTTCCCCACCTACTTTTTTGTCTTTACAACAAATTGAAAGATTTTCTGTAGTTTTCCATCAAAACAATCCTTATTTTCTCTCATACTAGATTGTTTATTATTTCGTCTTGTTTCCCACAGTGTTTGTTATGTTAACATACCAGCAGGGTAATTGCTAAATGTGGTATTGCAGAGTTATAAGCAATCAAAATTAAAGTCACTCTTTTTCAGTGTTTTTTAATTCAAACCTAAATCTTAACTAGGAACAAAATAAGATCTAAACCAAGATCTGTTAAATAAATGAATGTAAAAGCGGCTTTACAATAAAGTTCAAAAGTAAACTAACAATAGCCGGAAGTGTTTGGAGGTTGATTTTTTTGTTGTTGTTGTCAATTTTGACAGCATTTTTTAATCAGTATAATTATGTTGACTAATAAATATAATGATTTGATTTGCTCACAATTTATAATAGCAATTTATACATCTCAGAATACAGGTTTATTCAAAAAATCCTTTTGTATACTATGTCACCATGTGTTTGTATGTATATATATCACCATGTGCTCGCAAGAAGATGCATGTGGCTGCAAACAACTTTCAAAAGATATTTTGTACACCACCCACCCGAGTTGTTAACATGCACCTTTTGACAATGATACTTTCCCGGTGTAAAGTTACCTGCTTGACATGCTATCACCACCTGTGTGTCGAGTGTCAGCACATTGGCTGGTATAATGTGTCATTGAGCCCTGTACTGAAGGTGGCTGAGGTGTTGAGATGGAGGTTAATCAGCTCATGTGTCATGTAGCATGGAGACGACGTGTGGCGCAGAGAGACCAACAAGACCTTAGTGAATCCCCCAGCTGCTTGGCCCAGCCAGTTAACACCACACATTCAGGTCATGGCCCGCCAGTGAGGGACACGCAGCCCCAGATGTGTGATATGAGCAGGGGATGCAGGTGGTAAGATGCAGCCCACACACTAGCTAATAATGTGCCGTGGCACTTTTTGGACTCGCACCTTCCGTCGAAAGTCACAGGGTGACGCTCAACCTTGAGCGCATCAAAAAGACAACATTGTGCTCGCGAAATGGAGAGAATCACAAATGATTCGAGAATTAATTTCAGCACCGAAAAGAAAATATTGTGCTGCGTCACATTTCTTAATGTTGATATCCGTCTAATTGATGACTTGGTGTCACATCAATCCATTATGCATAATTTATTTTGGATCAAGTCCCACATTATCATAATCACCCGCTGGATATGCTGCTCACTGTGACACTTCAGCGAGTGGCAAAGCCGTGACTCTGGTAGGGGTGAAGAGCATGAGCATTCGAGAAAGAGAGAGAGAGAGAGAGAGAGAGAGAGAGACGTACCCAGCGGCTGGCTCAAACATTTCCCTTAGCAGACTTCTCTGTGATGTACGGGATGTTAAGATGTCAGCCCCTCATTCACTTAAAGCTGATAACTGCAGTCAGGAGTGTGACTGCGCTCAGTGTGTGTTTCTGTGTGTGTGTGTGCACAGACTGGCATGGAACGGGTTACCCGTCTGCCTGCCTGCTCAAATGCTGCCGTTTGCAATCACTAAGCAGCTTTAGTGTCTCCTACCACAGTCCTGATTTAAAATTCATAAATGCTAATCCTTCATAATTTACAGTTTAAAAAGCAGCCCTGCGCGTGGGCCCTGTGGCCATGGCTCAGTCAGAGTAATTATCCCAAGGAGCTGGGAATGGACTACTCACAGAGACTTTTAACAGTCAAGGAAATCCCCTCCACTGGCACCCAACCCAATTACTCCAAATAAGTAAACAGATTAGCAAGTCATTTTCCCGTGCAATCTGGACAAAGAGGCCAAATCGTAGCCTCGCACGGAGTCAGGTGGGTAAACAGTCTTAAAGTTGGGCTTGTGTGCTCTTTATTAGGTGTGCGATCTGCCAAGTCATTTTATTAGCCATTTCATTTCATTTGTAAAGAGGATGTGAGGGATGACTGTCTTGCACGGGACGACCACACTCTCTCGTCGGAGTTAGAAGGCTATTTGTTGCTTGCGCTGTGATGTAGGTGACGTCCTCGCAGCGTGCGGGCTCGCAACGGCTTTTTAAAGCTTCAGCTGATCTGTGTTTGTGTTGTAGAGAGTGGATTATTCTATCTACTGTAAATGTTGCTAATGGTGGTTGACAACATCCATTTGCAACTGACCTGGTTTTTCAATTTCCTTTAATGGCTCCACTGGTTTCACAAGGGGCTTTGGTTTTGATGGGGTGCATTTGGAAAAAAAATTAATGCAAATGCCAGCATATATGGATTCGAAATGAGACACATATTAAAGGTCAATTACTAATATTCCAACTGTGTTTTAACACAGCAGGTGTTTCTTTCCTCATATTAATTGCAAATCACTCAATGTGTCGACATGTGAGACGACTGTGCTATTCATTAACCAAATATATCTCTAAAGTGCCACCTTTTGGTGTAATACAAGTCTAGAAGAGACTAGAATGCCTGCCTTGATCTTCGTTGCATCTTGACAGCTTTATAGTGAAAGTATTTGATAAGATAGAGTCTTCCATTAAATTAGCAGAGACTTAAAAGTAAGATTTCCATAGATAGTTCAGTCAATTAATGTTTCTGTTCCCAATGCAATACTTGCCTATACATGCAAAACAGCCTGCTCTTATTTTCACCTCAGTGTCAATATATCAGAATTGTATGAGATGCAATAGCCAATGGTAATGTGGAATTTTGACAAACAATTCATCTCCCATCTACCCTAAGTTATCTACCTCTTTTAACACTACTGTACCTGACAACATTTTACAGTACAGTATGTCTAAAAATGTGCCTCATCTGGTTACATGTAAATGAACCAGCTTCATTCACGTCAAAATATTACTTAATATCACAGAATCAACCGGATAACGTGTTAAGTTAACAAAACAATTTCAAAGATTATATCAGGTAAATAAATAAATACATTGTTAACATTGTTTGGGTTCAGTATTTGTTTTTTCAATTAAGGAATTAGTACTTTTTATTCAGCTAGGACACATATATGACAGTAAAGACTTTCAGTGTTGCAAAATATTTTTATTTCTGCATCCAATTCATCAAAAGACACATTATCATAGTTAATTAATAATACATAATATTTCATGAAACTAATTAATGCTGCATAATGTAATTTCATTACAAGCAAAATATCATCAGAGCAGGCTCTGTAGATAAATGATGGCTTTAATGCTGCACTGGGCATATATGCAGAATTTGGATCCAACACACAGTCTATTTAGAACACCTTTAACTCGCCTGTGTAAAGATAATGGTATATCAGCTACATCAGCTGGTAGAATGGCAGAATACAAGCTGAGTGCTAAAACTAAGTAAAGCGTCAATAAGATAGCATAAATGCAGAACAAACCACACAATATCACTATGTCCCCAAAGGCAAATCACCACAACTTATAAACTCAAAAGACATTGATGTAAACCTTTGTACAGGTAAGAGAACCGTATCTGACAGCCATCAAGAATGTTCTGAGTCTACTGCTGCTTGTTTACTAGTCATTGAATAATCACCTGTCTTTCAAACTCCGCTTCCCACAAGCTTCAGTCATCACACATGACTGTAATGGATTCTGAAAAGGCACCATGACTGAAATCAGTTGACTCCAAGATGATGAATCCATCAGTTCCACATTCATAAACACAATCTTTTGTTTCTTACGCATTCATTGAGAGAGATGACAGAATCTGTATGCAGGCATAGGGAATATGAGACGGGATGTTTTGAACTGCTATAATGAGCAAATAGTTTTTAAGAGGAACAGACAACTGTCCAACTTTTACAGGATGTTAAACAGCTGTAAAGAGAAATCTATCCCTCTTTCTCTATACACGTCTATCTATCTATCTAGATTGCGTACATACAGTGCATTGATCTGTATTATTCTCCCGGCATTGCTTCACAATAACATTAGTTAACGCATTAGGTACAAAATAAAATCACTGATTTACACAAATGATTGGAAAATACAATATAAAACATTTTTAAGAAATGATTTTTTATTAAATTATTTTATAATTAGTAATCTAGATGAGATGTCTAGATGTTTAGCGTCAATTCATGTTCATTGACATGCATTAATAAAGTATTGCCTTTATGTTTCGCTTTTATAACTAAAAAGTTCTATATATAATATATTAACAGAATCTGTCATTTTTCCCTTTTGCTAGGACTGCGTAACTACGGAAGGTAACTTCTTGTTTTTTAAGAAACAGATGTAATACCTTCTTATACCACCAGATCTCTCAAAGCTCTCCAGCTGAGGATCAACACCTCCATCACCACCACGGCCCAGTGTGGACGCAGAATATGATGCAATTATGAGAAATGAAAATCGAAATTAAACCAATAACTTACAACTCCACCATGCCGTCAGCATGGTATTTCATTTTAAAGAATCGTTATAAGTCACTTTGTCAAGAAATCTCCAAGCCTGGCAATTGCCAAATTCATATCTAATCCTACCACTCAGCAGTGTTTAAAGCCTGAGAGGCTGGGGGAGATTTATGATGTAGATGTGGGTATTATATTGTGAGTGGGTTGCCAAAGAAAACAGCGAGAAAAATCCTGGTGTTTGAAAAGTTTCCAGCAAGGATCAGGTTACTGCCTGTTCATCACACCAGCCAGCATGAAGTCGGTCTTGAATCCGAAGCACATAAGCAAAGCAGAAGAATTATGTGGTCTCAGAGCTTTCTGCACCTTCAAAAAAATGGCACGGTGCGCTGTTAACACTTATGCGTAAAAACATACGGCTCGCACAGTGGAATCAGATCTAAGCTCGCATAGGTTTCCTACATATTTTCTGCTCTCGCCTTGATGATGACTGCGTTCGTTGCGTGAGCGCAAACCAAAGGGTGCGATGCACAGAATCTATGCAGACTCCATTATAAAAGAGACATTATGGTGATATTTGGTTGGCTGGCAATGGTGAGAAGCACAGAGGGATGCTGGGTAATGAAGACAGAGCGGAGACAGCTGTGTGCCACCATCCCTCCCTCCCATTTATTGTGTCTTCCTATGAATCCTTAATGGACCCCTCAGTATTAAAAAAGGGAAATTGAGATGCATTTCAATAAAAGTGATTGGTTCTTGTTGTGTAGTTGTGCAGGCCTGCATATGGTGTCTAGCCCGTGCAAACACACACACACTCACAGACACAGACACACTCTTTTTCAGCCCCTCAGATGAATGCAGTGTAATTACCGTGGCTGCGAGACCCACTCTGTTTCTCCCCCTCCTCTGTTATGATTATTCTTTTCTGTCAGTGTTATCTGGGAGGCTTGCGTGTGCTGCAGCACAAGGTCTGGCTGACAACTGAGGCGCTAATGAGCCAAACAGAGGCCCATATGCCTACAGTGAGTGCATAGAAATCTGGGCCACGGCATAGCTTAAATGAGAGGAATTCTGGTTAATGTAGTCTCAGGCTGTTAGCGGAAGAGAGACCAGTGGGCATGATTTATAGCACACAGTTTTATGGAGTCGGATTCAGGTCGGTTTAGTGTGGTCAAGAGCTCGGTAAGTGCATTATATAGTGTGGATGGCTTTTACGCTGTTACCTTATTACTAGATATACCTCCTCTCTGTACTAAAGTGCAGCCTCTTTGATGATAAGAGGTAGAGAGAAAGCACTGATAACAGGCAACAGCGGCCTGTGTGAGTCCAGCCTGCTGGAGCCAGTGGAGGTTTAATTGCTTGGTGGAACCCTGTTGAAGAAGGCACACTTTCCTGTCAGAGTGGAGAGACATCATGAAATGCTCCCACAACGCCTCCAGTTGATTCAATTAATTTATTTCGCTTCTAAGTGATGGAAATACTGCCTCTTTTCCAATAAAAGCCCAGACAGTTTCAGCACCCTGTCACCACTTGCCCTGTCAGAGTTTAGCAGAATTAATAGCGGATGATTTTGCCTCCACCCCCCCCTCCAGCCCTGTGCATGCATACTGTACATCTGCGTTGAGAAGCAAGAAAATCACCGCTCTCCGGGGGGTTGGTGGCTGACCAGAGGTGTGATCGGGGGTCAAGTGTTTGTGTTTAGCAGTTATGACATGGAAACTGGGTTGTGATTGTGGTTGGTAGCTACTTTTTCCTGGACATGTCCTGGGCAGTATTTCCATATTAACTAAAATATCCAGATTTGGCCTTGTTTTCCTGCTTTGCTGATTGATTGAAAATTGTTTGACCGATAACAGAGGCATTGTACATACAGTCATCAGTCGATATTTCCACCCATTTAAATTTTTTATTATGTAAAGAAAGGTTCGATTTTTTTGTGTGATTTTTTTAAATAAAAGATCAAAAGGATTAACAATGCAGATTGATTTTCACAGCCTTCTTTGATCAAATTTACAAAGGATGCCGATATTTTTGGCCATGACTGTATATATATGGCAAACAAACGAAAACAGAAGAGGAGGAGCTATCAGACTTAGATGCTGGATGACAAAATAACCTTAAAAATTCAAAAGCTGTAAGCCATAGTTTGACTGACTCGTACAGAATCAGAGCATCGTGAATCAGACATCACAGCTAAGCTTAGTTAAAACCTTCTTTTAACTAATCATTCATGGTTTCCCAATGCAGCAGGTCTGTGCCAAAGGCAGAACCCAATAAACTAGCAGGCAGTGTAGATTTATAAATGATTAATTAAAGAATGTCTCAAGGGAGCTGCAGATGCTATATGCAAAAATATTAATTAGTTGAAATGAGAATTAAACTAACAGGAAAACACTCTGCCAAGGCTGAAGAGCACGAGGGTGGGGTGAAGAGGTGGGGGCACAACTCTTCAAAACCTTGGATGTCAGTGGAGAGCAAAGAGGGATGGAGCGAATTTCTATTAGTGATACTAAGACACTGGGAGTGGAAAGAGAGGTGAAAAAGATAAAGCAAGTTGGAAGAGCAGACAAGAGTTAGAAGGAAATGTGGAGAATTGAGGACAGGGGCTAGGAAGATAAGGAGGAGCAGGACAGATCGTGGGAGGTTCGGAGTGAGAAAAGAGAAACATAGAGAAATGAAGGGTGGGGGGTCTGGAGAGAATGAGTAACACAAAAGGTGGTTTGTAAGACTTTTCCCACTTGACGCATAATATTTCTTTTCTGTCTGCACAGCCAGCACCTCCGAGCCTCCATACTTTCATCCGCCTGCTCTTTACACGAATGTCAAGATGCTGAGTGGAATTCTTTATAGATTAAATGAGACGAGAACAGAGCCAACTTAATCCAGCCAATTACCACTCAGTGTAGCCCTCCGATTCTACTTTAAAACTACATACTTCATCAGTGGAATAATTATATCACAGCCACACCTGTCATTTGCTTTAACTATTGTCTTGAATTTTTATATAACGTATGTAATTAGATTTAGCTGGAGTATAAAAGGTACAATACATAATTGTGGGAACACAAAATGGCAGGCGACATGCTGAGAAACAAAGCTTCTTGGACATTTCCTGAGTGGTGCAGTTTTCTATGAAACAGATGAAAATGAATTTGGACACATTTTTCAACATTTTTTTTTTTTTTGTCATTGACCAGGTGAACCACTGAGCTAGTTTATGTCACAACAAAGCCATATACTGTATATATAGAGCTAGTTATGTGATTCAAATGCGTTTTGAGGTCATAACATAGCATTTTGCAAAGCAATGTGTTTCAGCCAATTCAGCCTTTATTAATAACAAAAAAATCTTAATTTGTGTTAAAGATTAAAAATGGTTGATATTTTACTTTAGTTTTAGCTGGAAATGGCATGGAATTGTATGAATAGGTATATTTGTAAGAGTTTTGCAGAGGAATATTGAATAAGGCAAGATCTTAAGCCAAAATTAAGGCAAAATGTAACAAAGAAATCTAAAGTAGTGTACTTCTGAACATGAGAAGAACCTTTTTTTTTTTTACTTTGTCCAAAATGCCCAACATTTTGATAATACATAAAATTATACCCCTATCCACCTCTGAAAACCCATAAATAACTATAAGAAGTTGTGTTTGTTAGAGAAAACGTAATAAAGTGATCACTTTGAGCATTTGTTTCATAAATGCCATCTCAATTGCTCAGAATTTGGTGTAAAAAAATCGCAATAAAATAACAACCAGCTCAATTCTGGGCAACAAGCATGAAACACAATTACAGAAATATGAATTTATTTAAAAGGTCACGCATCCTTTAGATAGTCCTTCTGATGTGAGCCAACGCTCGTTGGAAGTGTATTAATGGTAATGCCAACTCAAATATTATTTGAGTCAGTGAAGAATTGGACCAGGCTTGCAGAACAGACTGAGGAAACAGGTTTATGAGAGTGAAGGTTATTTATGTAACGTGTTGTTCTTTTGAGGTCGCGAAAGTTTTTTGGCATCTTTGGCACGCATGACACGCAATAATATAAAAAAACAAGTGAGCGCTGCAGAGATATGAAGGCTGAAAATCACCAAATGTCAGTCTCGACCTTTCCGCCCCAGTTATCTGTCTACCATGGGGAGCTTTGAACCGGCCTGTTCTACATGTATCTCACCTACGATTGATTAGCCACAAGAAATGAATCTTAAGCGCACACTAGATGAAAAGAATTGGAAGATGAAAAATTAGACCTAGACTGAAGCTAAAAGGAAAGGAGACCTGCCAACATTTCTAAGCCTCCCTAATTGACTCACTGGAGGGCCAAGACTCCAGTGGCAACGAGGTGTTTCAGAAGTCTATGTTCTCCACAACTGCTGCTGAGGACAGAATGTATGTTTTTAGATATTGAAAATAAATATTTCATTTAACTGTCAGTTCTGTGGGGCGAGGGCCTGCGTCTTTCATGTGATGGCAGTTTAGAGGGGTGCCTGTCGACATGTGGAGAGCCACTGCTAGTGAGCTGAAGGCATTCTTCTTTTTCCAAAGCAAGAGGGAAACGAGGGCTCCTTTCATCAGAAAGGCCGGGCGCAGTGGGCCAGGCGGGATCAGCCTTTGCTTGACAACAATTAGCACAGAAAGTTTCAGTGGTGATAGGCAGTTCACAGAGGAGTCTTCGGACAAACCCCTGTCAGAGCGAGTGTGGCGTCTGCACACTTTCTGAACTCATCACACCACTAACGACTGCATGACCTCAGATATGACGTTTTACCACTTGAGCTTGAAATTAGTGGCCATGAGAGAATGATTAAAACATGAATACAGACCTTAATAAAGGTGCCAAAATACTGTTACTCACCCTCAATTTGTTTCAAAAAGTGTGACTTTTTTTATTTCCCTTTGTGGAACTCTACATCTTTGCATTTTTGAAGAATCCACTAGCCAGAGTTTTGAAATGATGAAAGTCGTTGAGGAGTGACAAAAAAAACATCTGATGATCTGGCTTCAGATGCCTTGTAATAGACTTAAATTAAGTAATTTATCATAAAATATTATAATATCTTTCCCATCTTTCCTGAAAGAGTTCGTGAGAGGCAGCGATATACATGATAAATATTTATTAATTATTTTTAATTATTCAGTTGGTAAGTAAATAAAACATGATTAAAAAGTTATTTTAATAGACATGAGGTTGATTTTTTTTTTTTTACAATTCAAAAACTCTATTATCTATTGTAGCTGACATTTCCAGGTTTTTATGGTACAGTGTTTATTTGCCAGAAAACTTAATTTAACACTTCAGCCTCTTTCTAACTGGCAGGTCAGAATTAGCTAATAAAAGACGATTGAGTCTTACAAAGAAAACATCGCTTGCAATTATAATCCCATTAATCTACTACAACACTGACACACTATTGAGTTCCCATGGGTTGTTAAAATCATACTGTGAGAACAATAGAAATCTGATGAGATTCTGGGGCCCATGTTCTAATTACCTGTGTACATTCCCATAACAGTCTCTGCATCCCACACGGAACAAACAGGTCAACACAAAAACAGAACAGGATCTAATTTTCTCATCTACCAGACGAAGAACTAATAGATCAACAGACAGGCTCGTACTCTAGACTAGATGAGTGTGTTTCGTCCTTTATTGACATCACTGGATTATCATATCAATATTTGTGTTAGTTATTTGGCTGCATTGTGGACTAGAACTTCATAATATGGCCTAGTTTATTACTTCACATATTTGAAAGAGTGGAGATGGGTTAATATTTTCTGCAAACAGATTGCTATCTCGAACGACTCTGAGAAACATTGAAATTCTCTGTTTGAAAAGCTCTGAATAATTAGACAAAGAGTCAGCTCCGAACAAAAAAATATTGAACTCGGAGCGAATGCGTGCAGCACTTAGTTGTGCAGGTCTACAAATGTGCTTTCCAGTGTGCAGCCAAATTGGTCCCTTTGCTGACTCAGTAATAAGAGAATGGGTTAAATGCATTGCTTCAGCATTAATTGACCTCAGCAATCCCCACTTGAGTATTTCATTATCCAAATGTTGGAGACGGATGTAGCTAGTAACAAACAATCTGCAGTCTTCACTATGCACAGAATGAACTGTGCACTGATTATAAATTTCCTCTCTGTGCTCAATTGCAGGTAGGAGCAACAGCTTGAGGAGCTAAAAACAAACCTAGGCAATAATTGAAATGTAGCATGAAATTACCCCTGTAAATAACCAGCAGCCATTACAAGAACACATTCTTTCTCTTTTTCATTAACACCAGCCTGCATCCGCCTGCAAACAAGTATGCACATGACTGCACACACACACACATGCGCAGGGTAGGTGGGAGAAAGGTTTGGAGGGTTGCACAATTGCACATTTATCCTCAAAATTAAAAATGGTGATTGATCCGTGGAATATTAACGGTCAACCGTGTTTTTCATTAAATTGTGAAGGGGAGTGGAGGAAGCCCTACAAAGAAAAAAATGCTATAAGGAAAAGGAAAGAGGAAAAAAAGGGCCCCTCTGTTCAACGCTGATCCCATATAGTGAATAACCCTGAGAGAAATGTAAATACCCGACTCCAATAACGCGACAGCACACTAATCATATTTACAAACTATATTAAATCTGTCCATTGTGCTTGCCACTGCTAAGGATTGGCTCCCCATGTAATTGTCATTGTAACCAATGTTGGCTTATGGGGAGGGAGAATTTAACTGCAGTGATATAAGGTGACTGGTAGGCTTATTATTACTGTATTATGACCCAGTATATGTTTATTAAAACAATTTGTCATGCAGAACAGGACTGGGGGAATGGAAACATTAAATCCCGGCGTACTTCGGCCGCTGAAATGAGTTACAATAAAATTAATGGCGGCGAAGCCCGGGCTGACACCGCAGTGCCGCGTAATAACCCACCGCTTCGTTTCATTTGCTGATCATTTCCTGTCGGGGCCCTTGCCATTAAACATACATGTTGAGGATTATTGAAATAGGCCCAAAAAAGGTACCACAGAGAGAGAGCGAAGTGGCAAAGACAGTTTATAGAGGTTTTTTGAAGTTGATACCGGTGGGTCAGCAGATACCGTAGTAAACAAAACAAATCAGCTGCAGAGGAATTGACATCCTGTGCCACGATGGACTAAGACGTATCTGATTAGTACCATCAAACATGTCCGATATGACTGATGCTGCTCTGGGGAATAGATCACATGAAGTGCAATGTAATAAAAGTAATCCAACTTGAAAGCGAGCAATGGATCTACAAGAGGAAATGACAAAAAAAGTAATGCACCACGCAGATCAAAGGAAAAGATAATTCACCCCCACGGGGATTAATAAAGTAGCTATATGATATTGTATAATTTCCATATGTGTGATTCATAGATCTTTCATAGTAATGATATTGGGTGCACGCAGAGGAAGTCGGTTGTTTGCAGGGTTATTTTCCACGCGCCTCAGATTAGGTTATCAACACCCCCTCCGATGCCAACACTCTCCATCTAGCAGCGGTTCATGAAGCTGATTTAGTGACCAGCTTACGCCCATCAGCACATCCACAAAAAGCCCTGGTCCTTCTGATCAATGCACAGGGTGATTTACAAGTTCTCAGGTGTTATTTCCATTTCTCAAATTGCTCCATCAGTGCAAAATGTGTCTTTCAACCGTAAATTGATTCTGGGAAAGGCGCTACGGTGTATGTTTTTAAACATTTACTAAAGCCCCATCCACGGATGTTGTTATTGTAGCTTCTGCCGAACGAATTGTTTGCAGGTTGAATTGAGGACCTCCATTTTGTAAATCCCCTTGTTTTTGCTCTCTCGCTGGAATTTGCTGTTTTTGTTTATATTTAGTAGAAACAGGAATTGGTCATGGTAGGCCCTAGGCACATGATGGGACCTGCCAGATTTGTTTATCAATTTTTTTAAACAGTTTTAATCAAACGGGAGGTATGTGAATTGGAGAGTATTGTGTTGCATTTTTTGATGTCACTGGCCCCTGGGCCTCTGTTTTCTCAGATGAATTTCCTGATTACATAGAAAACATAAATAAACGGATGCTACCAGCTAATTCCACCATAATTAAAAATTAAGGGAGGGGATTCATTCAAAATTGCATCATGTTGCTGATGGGATGTTTGGAAAACGCTCCTGCTGCAAACTTGTCAGCACTACTGGAAAGCCATGGATGTACTTTTCTATGCACTTTATTTACTTTTATCACTGAATAAATCACATAAAAGGTTCCATGCACTAAGAACAATTGCTTCTGATATTTATGAAATATGAGAGAATACCTCATTATTGCAGGGTTGTGCAGAATTCTTAATTTAAGTGGTTTCCTTTCAATCAATCAACCAATCTCTATCTATCTATCTATCTATCTATCTATCTATCTATCTATCTATCTATCTATCTATCTAATCCTTACTTCAATGCTTTTTTTAAAAATCTTTGGTTAGTCACCCTTTAATGTCTGTCTGGACCTTTCTAGTTAAAAACTTTAATTTTAGTTTAATTTTCATTTGAAATCCCCTTCACTGCATTCAAACCTGTTTGCTACAACAAACCAAAGTCAGGAAATGAACTGGTATTTAAAAAGCCAATGATGTCACACAACCCTGCTGTCTTATGTCCAGTACAGTCCTTCTTTTCATTTCATTCTCCCACAAAGTGGACAAAAGAGTGACTACAGGGTAGCATCAGAGGGGATTTTTACATTTTTAACACACCTGCTAGCGATGCTCCAATACTGTAGATTAAAGATGAGTGCAATATCGTAACAGACCTGACAATAGCTCTTTAAAGTGATTTCACATCATCTTAACCACAGATAGACTGTACACTCTGCTTTTTTGTTTTGTCAATGCTTGTCATGTCTGTAAAAGCCAGAATATTACTGGAAAAGGCTATTAAACATAAGTGAGGTCACTTTGAGTCATACCATCCCACCTCACACCCATAGGCCTCCTTCCTGTACAGACCCTCTTAGCAGCACATTAATACAACTAATTACCATGTCAATCACAAGTAATGCTTATTAATTACCCCTTAGAAAAAGGTCCATTTTAGACAGCAAGTAGTCCCCCTTTAAAAGCCCACTAAAAGACTGACTGCAGGGAACGCTAACTGCGAGAGAGTGTGAGCAAGAGCCATGTTTCGGTCCCACTTATGGCATTAGTCAATCTGCTGTCCAGATGTCTTACACAGGTGACAGCTGCAATAGCCTAACAAGCAAATTAATCATGGGGCTTTTGTGGCACTTCTTTCTCGGGAAACTCATTTCGCTTCATAAAAGGCTTCATCTCATGTGAAAAGTGACAAATTGCGGGCGCCGCGTGAAAGTGAAAGGCCCGAGCAGAGAGTGTGTGTGTGTGTGTGTTGCCTGAGAGGTACAGCCAGGCAGGATAACTCAGGCCAAGCCTGGCTCAGACATAATGAAGTCCTACTGCTGCCACGCCAAGCGCAACTTCTGACGCTTCTCACAGGTGGTGCGCCCAGATTAAAAGCCACCCCTGCCTCTGAAGCCGGCCACACGGCTAGGCCTTTGAAGCCAGGAAAAAGCACTTACCACTGTGTGCTAATCACTCATTGTCTGTGTAGATGAACAAGGAAGCGGGGATGTGAACGAGCGCTCTCTCAAAACAGGCCCATAGGAATCTGTTAAACTAGCCGTTTGACTTTGATAACAAGGCCAAGGGGCAAAATTCACACATGACCTTTCGGGTTTGAGACACGGGAGCTCGCTGCTGACGTTTTGCCGGGCAGGCGTTTTAGCTGAACCATGAGTATGTTGGGAAAAAAGTCCAGTTTCACACTCGCAGACCCAAATGGCCCGTCTGTAAACAGAGCTGCGGCGTTTCATGGTGATTTGAGAGTTAAAATGAAAAGGGAAAATTTGTGGAAAAACTTTTCAGCTCAGCCTTAATAGAAAAGGGAGGGCTTCAAGGGAAGCACAAAAAAAAAGGAAGTACATAATGACTTTATATTTCAAAAAGGAAATATGGGCAATTGAAAATGAACAATGACAATAGAAGTAACAAAGCATAAAACTTTCGGATTTAGTGGAAGCAGGAAAGTTAATAATACAAAATAGAGGAGATAAGTCCTTGAAAGTCGTCCAACACAAAACTGCAATTATCACTGTTACAATTAAAGAAGAAAGGGTTTGCGAAGCAAAGTCTTCCTTTAAAGAGGATTACACTACTTCATACGAGAGGGAGCGCTCACTATTCATTTCTCCTCATTTTTCTCGAGACGTTTTAAAGTGACAGATGTCACAACCGTCATTATTACAAGCACAATTATTGGATTCCTCAGTGTTCACGGATGCAATACGCAGCGCTTTGACAATCCTTTCAAGTAACTGCTGGCTTGGTGCCACATGTGGATTCTGCTTCCTTACTGCATTACATACACACTGTACGAAAGCACAATGCTAGTTCACGTGTTGCACCGAAACTACACATTTTCAGAGGTAATTCAATATGTCAACACAGCACCTCGCGGTTTATGTCCTCTTATCTCAGGAATGATAGATAGAGAGTCATCCTCGTGGCTGCTTGCTCTCGGTAAACACCTCAATCACCGCAATAGATTTTGTTTAATTTTCTGTGTAATTAATGTCAGGGACAGGGTGCTCAGACTTGCGTCGACTTTCACTGGCTCGGCACAGTTATGGCCAACGAACTTGAGTGATGACTTCATTTATAGATCGCGGGACCATCGGGCGGATGGCAGACGCAGCCGGCGAGGCCTCTGCCTCTACAGGACCGAGATAGAGCCAACCTCTGACTCTCCCGCACTGTCCAACTGCCAGATAGGCCCTTATCGTGACAGTCCGTGCAATACATCTTCCCGCGCTACGAGCTGTGATGGGCAAGCTGGTACTCTCGTCCAAATGTCTACTTTACATGTTTTAATGAATTACGACTGGGTTGTTGAACAGCCTATTACCACAGCAGGCAGTTAGTGACAGGTATTTGCCCATGCATCACTGGAGAGAGCTGGTGACATATGGCATGAAGAGAGAGACTCCAGGTAGGCTGTTTGTCTTCTCTCTTTTCGTTGGATGGGAGTAGATTAGTGTTCTAATACAGCTAGGTGAGGAAACTAATGCGATTGTGTGATTATTTGATGTCTGAAGGGTGAAATGGCAGCAGCATTTCTATCATTATGGCTTTCTGTCAAAAATGCGTTTGTCCTCCACATCAACCAAAAACAGACTTGTCTTAACATGTCTCGCTCTACCTTAGATTTCACCTGAAGGTTTCTGCATTCCATGTCAGCTGCCCATTTCATATACTATGCTGAATTTTTGGCTAGAGTGATGGCTGTGGTGTGGTTAAAATTGAAGCTGAGTTTGGGAATTTTGGAGGAAGAAAACTTCAGGGCCACTGAGTCCACTGCTTTATACCATATATATATATATATATATATATAT
>JAUCMS010000127.1:10745451-10758368 GCA_032357445.1 Enteromius radiatus | reverse complement strand
CTGTTGATTGGTACAGTAATATGCAGACTACGACCAGCAAAATAAGACTCTTTTTCTCATCTCTTTTTTCGTGTGGAGGGCGATGCACTTTCGCCCACCATGGGCCAGCCGCCCCTGTTCCAGGGTCAACAAAATATGTTGACCCAGGAACAGGTCGAAGTAAAATCAGGACGTGCATGCAAGTGTAGTGCTGGTAAGTAGATCATTAAATGAAATAGTTTAGACAAACAAGCAAAATTGTGATTAACTTCTGCATTTCCCATGTACTGAATATGAATGGACTTGGAATGGTCTATTTCTGTGGTGTAACAGAAACATTTGTGGATATGCAACAAATGTAACTTTAATTTAATGACTCCTTTCATGCTATAAAACCTCTGTGAAAAATCTGCCAATGGGCTGAACCATAACATTCCGAATCAATCACTGGCCTTGCTCTTCCATCATGGTCTGTGACCTGGTCTTCCATGAATAACTTTCTCCCTTTCATTCATCCAGCCTGGGCTCTGCTCTGATTAACACCTCCAGACACTAGATTAATGTGTGCTCTAAATTATGCCATCATTAGTCCATTGATTATTTCTAAGTAATTAAACCCAAACACGTGAAGCAAGGTGGCATGCAGCCGTTGTAAATTCAGGATTCGGCCTCCTGGACAAACAACACAACACGACACAAAAAACGCATGGAATATGCTTGAAGAGAATAAAAGACACAGGGACGAAAAGATTAGTTGGCCTGTTTTTTACAACTCCATTTTGCATAATGGGGGAAGTGAAGGGAAGGGCAAGCAAAAACTGAGAAAAGTGGTGAAAACATGCTCGGCTTATATTGCAGAGAGTGCTTCCTATTACAGTGCATAATGACTCTATTTGCACTCCATTAGGTTACACGAACTCTGGTACTCATGACACACCGCGCTCATGCCTGCTGCTCTGCCGAAATTGAATGCGTTACGCAACCATTCCACAGTCTAGCATCTGCGGGTTAAACATCTCCACTGGTGTTCTCTGAAACAAATGCATCAAAGAGGCTGAATAAATGGTCTAAGAGTGAAGGTAAACTAACCGGATTACTCCATTATCCTATTAAGTTCACTCTGATACACCGAGAGATAGCGAACAGGCAAAAGCCATCAGAGGACATTAAATGGGGTTTGGATCCTCTCATGACTGCTCACTAGTGTCTCTGAAATTGAGCAGAGCCCTTGCAGTGACGTGACTGAGGCGAGATTACCGCGCCGGGTTCAGACGAAGCCGAGCCGATGGCAGCGGCTTCGAGGGAGAATCAAATAAATAAACTGCTACCAAAGAGGCCTGTTTCATTGTGTACGCCCG
The DNA here is from genome assembly GCA_032357445.1 of Enteromius radiatus. Lineage (NCBI taxonomy): Eukaryota > Metazoa > Chordata > Actinopteri > Cypriniformes > Cyprinidae > Enteromius > Enteromius radiatus. The sequence goes on along the minus strand of JAUCMS010000127.1, from coordinate 10,757,031 downwards.
CCCGAATGAAATATCAACAAAGCGCCTCGAAGCACGAACAAATGATTCGCTCGAAATTAAAAAGAAATATTTAGATCTGGGTTATTAAAGGTAAACATCACCAAAGTATGACATTTGAAAAGGATTTCTGGCCCTCGTCAAAAGGTCTTGATGTGGTTTGAGCATCCAAAGGCAACTGGATTTTCTGGATCGACACCAGCATTCACAACTTCACAGGCAGACGGGGCGGTGTGTGTGTATAAGCAAGCCACCAAAGATTACTAGCAATCCCTGCAACCAGACACCCCCCCCCACCCCCACACACAAGCATTTAAGGGCTACAGTGAGTTTAGATGTCACACGGAGACACAGAACTCCATCTCCAGGAAACCCTCCGCTTTCACTCTGATTCATTCCACTTTGTTATGCCCTTGCTATTCACAAGCAAATTGTTTCTAAAAGCAACGTGAGGGAGGAAATGGCTGCCGCGGATAGGTGAAGACTAACGCGTGATGACACCGTGTTTAATGAATTTGAACTCTGAATGTGAGGGAGAAGAGAGAGGACAAACTACAGAGAGGAAAAAGAGCAAAGCCTGCAAATGGAAGCAAGAGAGTCAGACCAAATAGAAATCCGGCGCTGCAATCCCCTTAAGCAGCCTCCTGAAAGAAGCAGTCTCAGCATAAGGTATTCCCACTCCAGATAAAGGACTTCTTCCCCGCTCATAATCAACACATAATGCATTATTTTCCACAGATAACGAGAAAAGAATTAGTTCAAATTATTTTAAGTTTTCTTAATTGCTTTTGCTGCCTGAAGCTGTTCTCGGCTGCAGCTCGAGTCTCGCTGCTGTTAAACTTACTGCTGAGTTTACACACTCTTCCATTAGCGTTAGCCTAATTCATGCACTTATCTTCCAATTGTAAAGTAATGGTTTATGAAGCATTTTGGTCTTTATCTATATGTACACCTCCAATGCAATCATGGCCCTTAAATGATATTTCCACTAACACTCATCCCTAAAATTAAAAAAAGCAGTGGGCGTGCATTTCAGTGAACAAGCTAATATCCCAGATCCCAATGGGGCATTTACAGGTGGGTTTATAACTCTAATTATCATGCACAATTACAGTATATCAACTTTTAGTAGCCTATTGTATGCCTGTAATACATCATGTAGACAGGTGCCTTGGCTACAGAGTATTTGTCTTGCTTTAGACGAACCCCCCCCCCCACAAAAGTTCACAGAGATGTAATGTCCTACCCGTGGGTGATAATGAGGAAGGCACATTGCGATTTTAATAGAGTGGCATAAGAAGCAATAGAGCATGTCTGTTGTAATACACTAAGTCACAGTAAGGCAGGACAAAGACATTCCATTATTTTTTAATAACGGGAAAGGTTTCTTCAGTTTAAACATGATTAGGTCGAGTGTATATGAATATATAAATACACACAGGAGAAACAAAAAAAAAATCATATGCATAACCTTGAATGATTCAGCTCCTTCAAAACTGGATCCACTGATTGAGTCAAGAGGGATTTTGAGCTTAACATGAGGAATGTTAAAGCTTAATTTGAGTTTAGCTTGAGGAACTGCCAAAGAAATAAACCTAGTCCTAGTACAGTTCTGTAGCAAGGCCTGTTTCAGCCCTCAACAAAGCTGTTAATGTTCTGCAAAGAATGTGCAAATTGCAAGTGCCAGTCTGCAGTACGAAGCCGAAAAACACTCCTGCTACTTAGAGCCAGTGATGGAACAAATTTGGTCAAATTGGTAAAGTGCCCAAAGGGAGGAGGGAGACGTTCCACGGAAAACCAATTCCAAGCTTGGGTGAGCCCAGCATTGTTTGGAAACTCTCCAATCTGAGAGGCCCTGCATTGAGTGTTAGGCATAGACTGTTAAATAAGATTAGAACAACGGGCTGTCGGAGCAACCCCCAGTACTAGAGAGGGGGATTTCTGTCACACTGTAGTAAAGTCATAGTCTCCTTGTGCACCTGTCATTACAACATTGTCAAAATGTTTGTGTGCATTGAAAAGCAGAATGCTGCTAAGTGGCCATTGGGCCATACAGATTTAGAGGTTGCTTTGTGGATGCTGTTCGGAGAGCATCCGGTTTCCTGCTTTGATATATTCCTGGTAGCACCAATTAAGCTCAGCCAATTCCTACAGGAGATGAAGAGAGGGCTGATGGATCTGTCATGGGACCGCATGATCAAAGCACACAGAGTAAGGAGAGCGGGGTAAAACACATCACATGCAATTTCACATTTATTAGGGACTTTAAGAGGCTTGTTGTGCACTGTGTAGCCGGTATGAAAACAGTGCTGTTTAAATCATAGAGAACACAGCGTAATTGAGACCTTGGAATAACGTGGCAAAGCGGACATGTGCGCTTTCCTAAGATAATGGCTGAGAGAGAGCCTTCGAGCTTCCAGATTACCCATGATGCCACTTCTACCAAACCTCTCAACCCCCCCCCACTTCCTGTCCATCTCATGTGAGAATGGCTTCTGATTCATAAAATGATTATTAAATCCCAAGGTTGTCACAGGCCTGCTGCATTGAAAGGATGTATTTTAAGCGGTGAGAAGCTAAAGGAGACTTTCATTGTGAGTCGAAATGTAAAAGCATGAACATAATTTCGCCACATGCTATGATCGTTTCAGAAGATGAAACATTCTGAATAACAGTGAAGCAGCTTTATACTGCAATAACTAATAAATAAAAAAAAAATAATTTCATATCATTGTCTAAAACGGTTGTGGTCCTCAAACATTTTGTGGAAACCAGGATCATTTTTTTGATAAAAGGAAAGTTTACAAGAACATAATATAGTTAAAATGGAAGTCTTTTGTAATATAACTAAGGGTATTCATGATGTACGTTGTAATGCATTATACGTTTCCATAAATGATTATAAAGAAAGAGTGCATTTAATATTTGAATGTCTGATTATGTTCATGTGTTTTAATGCATTAAACTTTCTAAAGGTGTAACAATCAGTAGATAAGTATTATAATGTATTATTCATGCATCACACAATTATTCATGAGGTAATACAATGCATCATAAGGCTCATTTTAAGGCCTAATTAATGCATTAAAAACAACATTTATAATGCATTATTAGTAAAGTGTTATCTTGTCTGTTATTAAACTTTAATTGTATGGAGAAAACAAATATTATGTATGTATATATACACATATAAAAAAAACATGAAGTTGAGTACAGTAAATAATGACACTGTCTATCACTTTAAAGAAAATAACAGACACGTAAAAAAGTAACCAGTGTGAATGCTAATGTGTTTGATGCGTACTAAACTAAAGAGAGACCCATACTGAACCGGACCAGAGCACCAGAGCATTAGTCCTGCTCTCTGTCCTGGCTTGCCTGACTGGGACAGATGGGGAAGGTAAATCAAGGCAGCTGAGTGGAGAGCGCTGGTGACAGTGCATTAAGGCCTTCTTCCAGCGAACTGTCACAACTGAATGTTGGGGGTGGGGGGGGGGGGTTTGATCATACGTAGCTGCCGTCCTGTCAGACATCCTTAAAAGCAAATGGGGCCTAAGTGCAGTTCAGCTCTCGCACTGAGACGGCCGCCACTATGCGCGGGAGCATCTGCGCTCCCCCCTCGCCACCCTTCCTCTTCATCCCACTCCTCCTTCTCTTCCTCTGTACATTACTCACGGAGGACAATGAGGTGAGAAGTGATGGCAGAACCGTCTCTGTGCACTTTCACCCTGTGCCCATAAAAGCCTCTGACAAAGTGTCAGTCTTCAACATCATCATCATCCCCAGCCCCGTCATTAAGAGCCAGAAGAACTTTTATGCTGTCTTTGCAGACCGTCAAACATCCAGGCCACTTTTAACTCCCCCTCTCTAGCCAGTACATTTTCGTGCCAACACTGGGAAATCTAATTGGAAAAAGGTACTATTTTATTCATCAATATGGTGGAGCTCCAGGGGCCTAGCTGTCAGAGATAAGGTCTGTGTGAGTGCTGCAGTGTGCTTGCAGGCCTGACACTTCCTGTATGCTTGTACGTACAGTACATGGACATTTGTGGAGGTCTTTAGGTATTAGATAGCCCTGGTCAATCGTACGACATCACGCTTCAAAGCTAAATAAACCTGCTCAGATTAGGATGCCTTTTTTGAAATGTTTTTTGGGGGCTTTTTGATATTTTTATTGATAAGATACGATTATTGATAGGAGAGATCCACAACTGATGGGCACAAGAGGAGGTGGACAACTGCTCCAAAAAAAAAAAAAAAAATTAATTAAAATAAAATAAAATAAATAACAGCATACATTATTACAATAAGTTGTGCTGTATTAAAATATATATAAAAAAGAAAAAAAAAAACTATAGGAAAGTATTTCTTTCTCACAATAATAATGTCCAATAGTGTGTATCGCTTTAAAAAGACACCTTAGACTGTGTTGCTATAGTGACAATTAAAAAAAAAAAAAAAAAATTAAATGTAAAAACTAAACAAATACAAGGACAAATCGTTCACAATAAGATCAATAATATATATTTAGAATATAGAATTAAAGACTTCAGGAAAATAATAATTGTGCCCGTAGTGGTCCAAGTTGAAACGGAAATATGTTTCTTAAAGGTGTTAAGAACTAGGTATTGTAGCCCAAATTCAAAATATCGGAGAGGGGTTTTTAACCCCTTCTCAGATTGCCAGATTGATGACACCAACAGGAACTAGTGCACATGACGATGAATGAAATGAAATATTAACTATTTTCTGCCAACTGCCAACCCGGGGTGCCAAAATACAATTGAGTAAATTGGCAGTGGGCGGGTTTCACAAACCAAAAAAAAAAGAGATTGACATTCCGGCCTGCAACGCACATTTTGAAAGGAGAGTAATTCACTGTAGCATTGTTTTTTAGATAAACAGTTATGTTAACTTAGCAATATCTGCAAACATATTATGGTGTTTTTATGCTTTAGCAGAGTTTACATACAGCATATTTAAGTTGGGAACCTCTACTATATATATATATATATATATAAACATTAAACTGTTTATGCAACGGATAATGCAATGGAGAATATTCACATCAGAAAAATAATAAGTAATGTATGTAGATAATAAACTAAAGGAAGGCACTTCACCCCTCAGGGCTTCTGTACATCTTGCACTCATTATGGTAATAACCGTATAAATTCCAGAGACCACAAACGACATAAAGTCAGTCCAGGCCACCTAACTCGATAACTCCATAATGCGGCATATTATAAACAAATCTCTTACATGAGAGCAGATGTACAAATGGCTCCCCAACAAGTCCACCCACTCCATCTTTAATGAGTGTCTAAGACCACACACCAATGAGAAGAACATGTTTACAGGACTGCAGTCCTCCTCTAAGTAGCTCCATGGTGTTTGCTACTTCACTCTTCCATTTGGCCCAATGTGAGGATGACCGTGCCCACTGTTTAGCCTGACTCAGAGGTGCTCAGAGCTGTATGCAGCCGATTCCCCCATCTGGAAGGCACTCCTGTAAGTGCCTGCCTCAGATGAGGAACACAGAAATATTCAAGCATAGATTGAACTTTGTTGTTCTCCACCAATTTGTTTGGTGGGGGGTAGCGAGCAAATGGGCTGTTTTTCAAAGTGAGCGTTTTAGACGCTAAAAAATTTACTAGATGTACTGTATGTGTAACACTTGTACATTGAGCATGGGATCATCATTAAGACATTAAAAATGCACACCATTCCAGAGGCCATTTAGCGTCCCGGTGAGCACATTTTTGGGGTCTATCTTAGAGCCCTGGGGTATGTGAGATCAGTCAGGATGAGAGGATGAGATCACAGGCCCAAAGTACAAAGCTGTAGGTTTAGAGATGCTTAAAAAATGTTTATGCACAACGAGATGTTTCTAAAACGTAATCCCGAGCCTGGTTTGAATTTGTAGCCGCATTTTGGCTTGTACCATTTTATAATTGAACTGCTTAGCGGCGCGCATCCTTCTGAGTTTCATCACTAAACAAAAGCCATCATATCTGAAGCTCTTCTAGACACTCGAGGCTGGTATGTGGCACTTTAACCATATATCTGAACTCTAACCAACAGCCATTAGGTAGAATCCAACTGGATGGATGAGTGCTTGACAGGTCCAATTTCAGTGAAAGATGTCATTATATGCTATAAAATGCTACATTGGCACTTTAAGGTTACACTGCCTTACGCTGAAGACTCTGCACTCTACTTGTCTTGATGTCTTTTTTGTGCTTTTATATCGGCTTTTATCTAATTATAAGCCATACACTAATTCAAAAAAATCTATCTTAAATACATAGTTCATAACTAAATTCATTGACCCAATCATGCAAATCAAATAAATAGTTGCTAAGCAACGTCTCAACATGATTGCCACAGTCCTGTTTGTTGATAACTCACATATCACACCAAGCCATGTGAAGACCTCGGGAAGAAAAAAATAGAGCTGTTAAAAAGCACATTAGTGTTACCTTGTTCAGGTGACAATTACGACAGTGGCAGGTTTAATCATGGCATCTGTTACTTCATTTTCTCAATGTCAGTATGAAGCCCTATCAAAACAGGGAGCCCGTGACTAGAAAAGCCTGCTCGGCCATGCAAAGTTCTATGAAAAAAAAAATCTTGTTGCAAAGCAGCAACATACATGTTGTCTTATTCTTACACTATACCCCCTCCCCAACTTCCACCCTCTCTCTCTCCTGTTTTTTTTTTTTTTTCTGAAAGCCACCCAAGAAGAGATTAATCATGAAGGGAAAACTCAACTTCACCCTCTAGCTGCAGGTCACAGTTCTTATTTCGTGTGGAATTGGCTTTCGGAAAGCAGAAGGCCTGCCTGGGGGGCAGGGACCTGATATGAGAGGAATTTGAGAATGAGGCAGAGGGGATTGATTAGCCCACTTCATATCCCCATACTCGCTAAGCACACTCCAGCTGCAATCTAACACACCGCTGAGCTGAATAGACAAGAGAAATTGGATTCCTTCCTAATATTTAACCTTCAAGTCAGCTCTAACAGCTGTTGATGGGTTGCTTTCCCAGGTAGTTACAGAGCAGACTTTTTTCTTTCTTTCCGTGTTGCTGCAGAGAAGGCGAAAAGGATGAGCTGAGTTTTGTGTGTGTGTGTCTGTGTGGGTAAGTTATTCAATTACAGTGGTGCAAGGAGCGAGAGCTACTCTAAGGTTAGGGCGGCTGTATTTCAGCAACTTACGATCTAATGTAATGATTCTTATTCACTTGCACACACAATCAGATGACAAAAGATGTGACCTTTAATGGATGGACACAATGGTGTTGCTGACCCTGAAACACAGCTCAATTTTAGCTCAGGCTGCGGAAAAATATATCCAGTAACGCCACATTCCAACCAATCATCAGATGTCACTGACAGATGTCAGAACAAAGGTCGGTTGCATCAATCCGCTCACTAACCCATCTGAAGTACATCCGTACAGGCATCTGTTTTTTTCAGTAGGCCTTTATAACTGTGACTTTGCACTGGAATCCAACTCAATTAGCCTGATCGGGAATGCAATTAGAGATCTTGTTGGTATACGGTAAAATATAGAGCTCCATTCATTGCACTGGCAGGAACTTGTATGTACGCTCAAAAGAGGCACTTTCTATTCATATGCCAATCACCAAGCTTTTAAAAGGTTGACGGCAGTGGCAGGGATCCATGTGCTCTCAAATACTTAGCGTTAAAGAACGGGACAATTTATTTCCTAGCACAGCCGCTCGCTGGAGTTGACTAAATTGTGAGCATGTTTATGATAATATGATGCTTAGATTTGCAGAATATTAAGAGGGTCTCATTAGCGGATTCACGCATTTTTATATTATCACCATTTCAGCTCCGGGCCCGCCTGAAGACACCCACACAAGCACCGACTGTGGCCAACACCTGCATAAACTCATATCTAATGGCAGCGACAATCTATTCACACTTGAATCACAAGTATTCTTGACGCAACTAAGTACATTTTAATCAGGAGTTAATAGATTTTCTTCCCCTTTCGAGTCTGGCAAAAAAGAAAAACAACAAAGCGGCGCTATAGATTGTTCTTGTGCAAATCTATATCTAAATGCCGCTTCACTTTGAAGTGATGTTTGGAATTCAACTCGACTTCTTTGTTTGATTAAGGTCTTTGAGTTGCTTTTATTCATCATGTTTTTTTTTTGTTTTTTTTTCTTATATCATTGATTGATGCTTGAGAAGCATTTCACAATTACAAGATTGTTTTCATGTCCAAGAAGCGGTCTGGTCTTGCATTTTCAACGGACTTTCTGATTATTGTATTCTAGGAACTCAGAGTTCTAAAGGAAATAACCTGATTGCCTGGATCAAAGGGTTGAAATAACTAAAATGTCCTGCAGCATCAGTCATATTCACTATAGCAAGTACAGCAAGAAAAGGAATTTGTATGTGAAATCTATATGCTCCGTAGTCAAAACTCTCCTTGAGTAGGAAACTTGAAGATTGTATGAGTAGTTACTCCATCAACCGTGAGGTCAAAACACTGACAAATGCATCACCTTGAGACGTGATGATGTGCAATCGAGTAAATACACAAATATCAAGCCTCAAGGGTTGGCAACAAGAAAAGTATCTCACAACACCAATTAACTGAAAAAAACCCTGAAATAATTCTTAATTCCCTGAAGATAGTCTTTCATCTTATAAATAGTGAATTTTTTCTGCCTAAACAACATGGCAATGCCGATAATAGCGTTCATTGAGCTGGTCTCTTGGGAATGGCAACACAAAGGCCTTGTTGAGCACGCTGTGGGTCCCAACACGAACTGTGACTGTGGCACACCTCTCCTAGAAACCTTCACAATTTACATTCCTTGTGTCTCAGCACCACACCGCCTCGTCCCAAAGAAGCCACTCAGAGGAACGCATAATTAGTCTTCCTTACTTCCCCTCTCCTCCCTCATCTGCACTATAACTCATGCTCATGCTCCGGTTCAAACAGAGGAGAAATCCACATTCAACTTTTCAAGTTACTCCCTTCTAATTACTTTTGCTGTTTACGTTTTCCTGAGGCTGATGGGTAAAACAGAGTGTCCTCTTTTATGTTTAGATACATGTGTTTGGGTTGGGGACATCAGTGACAAAAAGGCACGTTGACATTAACCGGGGCTATTCTATTTCTGCTACGGATGGTGTTTATAAGTTTACAGCCACTGAATGTTCTGGATCTGTGAGATTTGAAACTGGATACATGGTGATCTTAGAATCGGTGGCAAATGCTAATTAATTTGCTATGTCCTGCCTCAGGACTCTAAGAAGATATTTTACCCTGCTTAGAAGTGAGAAAGTTTTGCCTAAACCGCAGTCTCACTTTCTGGTGTTCCTGTCCATGAGATGTCTCTCTCTTTCTTCTCTCTCTTGGGCACATGCCTCACTATCTCTCTTCCACCTATTCATTTTTCTCCTTGTGTAACCGACTATACCAATCACCATCTTTTTTTCTTTTTCTAATTAAATATGTTTTCTGAGCCCTTTTAAAAATCCAGTTTCATCCAAATACACAATCTAATTTTTCATTTGCTTTTGTAGATGATATAAGACATCAACTCAATAATTTATTAAATTACTTTTCCCATTCATTTCCTTCTATCTATAATTGATCTTCTCAGTTGAAATTTCTGTTGTTCCTCTCACTCAGCCTGACTCGCAGAGGGGCTGGTTGACATCGCTGCACAGGGCTAAGGAGTGTGGGTAGATACCCACTTCAAGACCAGATCTTTCTCTCTCAGACACACTTACTGCTATCTGTCACACCCCTCCACCACAATATGTGCCAGTGAGGTCTTCTGATATGTCAGATGACTGAGGTCTGAAGCTGGTGAAGCGTTCAGTGTCTGAGCCACTAGAGGCGCTAAATCAAATTGCAAAAGTAATGACTGGTTTCAAATCTCCGTGGTCTGACAAACTGAAAGTCCCACGTGTTACGTTGCTATGCTGGAGAAACCAAACAATGTTATCATAATGTTGCCTGTACTAACAGTACATTCTCCTTTTTATTACATGACTACTCACCAAATGGATTAATATGTGGCAATGAAAATGGAATACTGATTTATAATAGATGTCATTTTTGTGATACCATATATTATTTTAATTACCATTACCATGTACAAACAATAAGACTAGTAACAAGCCAACAACAATATTAGAGTAATAGTAATACTTCAGGTTTATGAAACAAAACTGCATACGCACTGTTAAGAGAGACATGAAAGTAACGCTAATTTCAGCTGAACGTGCCGAAAGAGTATTGTATAAACAGTTCTTTCAGTCTTTGAGGGGAAAAATTTAAAAAGTGGAAAAAAATGTGTCAAATGCAGTGGAAAAGGAGACTTTATTTATTAAAGGTTACTCCACCCCAAAATTTAAATTTTGTCATTAATCACTATGTCTGCACCTTGACAGTGGTAATTGTTTGGCAGTCAATGGGACAGTCATGACATGCGCCTGTTTTCATCCTAAATATCATAAATTGCCTTCCGAGGATGAGCAAAGCTTTTACGGCTTTAAAACAACATGGAGATTAATGACAACATTTTAATTTTGGGGTGGAGTAACCCTTTAAATTTACACCCTTGGTTCCATCCGGAAGGGCTCATACCTATGCCATAGCATGGAAAGCATCATGGAAGCAGTTGTACCATTCAAAATGGTAAAAAATTCCATTGAATGCCCTTCAATATGGCAGCCATGATTGTTTTCACTCTGAAGTGACCTTCAGAAGGTGATACATCCGGTTTAGAATGCTTTGGTGGTCCAAAATTTCACTGAGGAAATACTTGCAATCAACAATATAGCTACAGGAGGAAGCACTATGCTAGAGCCTTTAAATAAACTGCATTCATCTAATCAGTGACACTGATACCCCAAATATACAAATAAGTAAATTTTAACAAGGGGTTTAAGAATGTACATGTCACGCTCAGGTACTACACAGACTTCGGAGAATTTAAATAAAGAGAGTGTTTATTGACATTCATATAGACAGAGTCAAAACCAAGTAACTGAAAGCGGTGCTGGAGTAACGAGAACACAAGAGAGCTCCGTAGGAGGGACAACTCAGGTAAGCAGTTCGTTGCCGGTAAGTAACTAAGGTAGGGAAGGTAAACAGAAAGTCTTTAACAGCACCTTATGACTTCTCAGGTAAGTAGTTCGTTGCAGGTAAGTAACTAAGGCAGGTGAGGCAAACAGAAAGTCTTTAACAGCATCTTATGACATCTCAGGTAAGTAGTTCATTGAAGGTAAGGAATGAAAGTAGGTTTCTCACACTTATAGTTTCTCAGTACACACAGAGTTCCATGCAGGCAAAAGATACTCAGACTGTCCAGTAAATCAGGTCCATACAGGTGAGGGAGCACAGGAGGATCAAGATTCAGGTAAGGACCTCAAGCTCAGCCAAAGACTGACGCTGCGTCCGAAATCGCATACTACTTAAGTAGGTACTACATTTAAAATTGAACATACTACCCGACCATTAAAACAGTAGGTTCTATATAGTATGAATGTGGGTAGTATGAATGGAATTCGGACGTACTACA
>JAUCMS010000127.1:10729665-10742102 GCA_032357445.1 Enteromius radiatus | reverse complement strand
GACCCCTATCTTATCCCTGATTCGTGGAATTGGTAGTGTTACAACTCTCCCTGTGTTTCAACTATACCCGGTCTCCCTACATTAAGACTTGTGTCTGTTAATGCAGTGTAAATAAGCCTTAAAACTACAGACATAGCAATAAGATATGAGTGAGCTTGTGGTGTTATACAGAAGACATGAAAGTGTAAATGTTTATTACATCATAGATACATTCTAATATTCGTCGTCATCAATGGCAACGCTATATATCAGACCAATCATCTGATATATAGCGTTGTGTTAAGAACATCTGACTAATCAGAACTGAGTAAGTCCACATAATAAATATGTACAATATATCCACAGAGACTGATGATGATAATGCAAATATAATTTGGACAACAAAAGCGTTCATCACAATAGCAATCCACATGGTGCTTCTTTTAGATGTCACCAGCTGTTCTGCAGTCTATATTGGCCTGCTCTTCAAGTAAAGGAAGAAAAAAAGGAGTAACCTAGATGAGAATTTTGTGCTTCAGTGGCTATTGAAAGATGAGGCAATAAACTGCTAAACTTGAGTAATCACACTCTCCCCAAGGAATGTCTCAAATGGGGATGGTCAAAAACCTTGAAATTTGAGCCCCTCGCGCACGGCCCGGCCCGGAGCATTTGATGAGATTCATTATTGTAAGGGAGCTGAATACAAGTGTCTTCTGATTACAAGATCCTCCATTAAAAGTTCCCACCAGTGTGCATTTCCATGCCGCAACGTCAATGGGATTAAAATCTCAATTCAGCTCCAGTCAATTCTCCAGTAACAAGATTTCATTAAATGCAGGCAGGGAGGCAAATGGACTCGAAAGCATCGAAACAGCTGGCGTATAAATTATAGAAATGTGCTTTCTGCTAACTGAACACACCTTCGGCTTGCAGACGCATTATTATTTAATGTTCGGAGAGTCTGATTTTATGTAAATTGGAGTCATCCCTTTTCTCTCTCTAGGCCCCTTCTCGGTGCCAGGTACTCTGAAACCAGGCACGGGGAAAGATTATGCAAACCAATTAACATATGAAAATAACATATTAATATACTGTCTGTGAACTGTGTCCAATCAGTTCCTTTTCACTGGCGTGTGTACAAAACAATTAAAATTAAATTTATACCGCTTTTTCCTTAACGTATTCCGTCTCGCGAATGGAATCACTGAGCAAGGGCTGACAGAAGTTTTACAGGCCTTGTGCTCTCCCTTAAAGGCATACGCCGACTTTTCAGGGATATTTACAAGAGGCCGTGCTAATAAATTCTCATCTTTTGTTTGTTCCTAATGGTGTGCGCATCTAAAACAAAGCAGTGAAATCCATAGTGGTACCCGTGTGCTAATGAAGGGCGTACATTATGCTGGCCACTAATTACCGACCTTCCATAAATAAAACAGAAGACAATCAATTAGCCGAGAACGTGCGTCTTTGTTAGTCATGGGCAGCAGGTTCCTCTGGGCAGAAAGAGCTTCTGCAACACGAGGGTCTCTTCAGGGTGCAATTTCGAAATGGCCAGGAAGAGGACAGATAAATCACATTTCGAATGTTGTTTCTAAAAGCTCTTCAGGCAATCCACTTTGACTCACTGGGATTACAAGTAAATTAATACCTATGCAATTTTCCAACCGCCAGCACCGAAATATTAATGCGAAGAGCAGAAATGTCTTTCTCCATGGACGAGTGCTAGGCAAAAGAAACCAACATGTTATTATCGTAACCTTTTAGAGTAGCTCCGCTAAAACCTCCTCTCTTGCTAATTCAGAAATGGCGACTCTCTTATGATGTCCCACACGCTAGCCGACTGACGTATCACACTTGATGCTGACCAGACCGGGGGCGAATCAGGGCGCATTAACAACAAACCTAAAAAGATTGTATCCAAATGATGGGAACATTATGCAGGCTATGGGCCAGGCATCACTGACTACCATAATGCATAATTTGAGCATTAATGTAATTTACATTTTAACACAGGCCCCTGAGTAAACTGATTAGTAGATGCTTATCTCCAAATGTGAAGGGGGTTGTTGCGACAGTGACGTGTGAGGGGATATAGGTGGGATTACAGTCAGTCAGGTCCGGGGCCCGTGTGTCTGGCACACTCAAAACACTGTCTTTAAAATCAAATGGCTGTCATTCAAGATTGCCTGGGAAATAATTTTGTGTAGCGGCAGGATCCATCATTGCTTTTTAGCTAAAATTACCTTTTAAGAGATGCTAGCAACAACAGGAAGCCTTTCCTGTAAAACACAGCAACACAGGAGCACCGTTCACACGGGTCACTCCATGGGAAAATAAATCAAGTTTGGAGAGCAATTATACATCTAGCACTTGAACGTTCAATATAAGCACATTTTCCTCCATCAAATGTCTTTTATCTGTGTCCCAGCAGACTTCTCTTTTTATGGGACAAATTAGTGCTCGGAAAAGATGGCAGAAGCCCTTTAAAAAAAAAAAGTATGACAAAGTTGCAGTCCCATGATGCAACGCTCCCAGTGGTTACATCTGCTCCACTCTTTCATCTCGCTCTATTGTTAGGTGCGAGCTGTCACATTAGGAAGAGAATTGGTAGCTCTTTCCCACCCCCAAGTCCTCCTTTTCCCCCCATTCCAGTAGTTGGCAGGGTGGCAAACCCCATACAAAGGAGAGTGTACCGGGAACATGGAGGGGAGCGCCGTTAGAGGGAAAACAGTTTGGGAATTAAGGTCATTAATTTTCCACTTTCAAGGGCTGCCACACAGACGGAGATAAAGTCAGCATAAATATTCCGCAGAAGTTTCTCCTGTTTTTCTCCTCTCCCCTTTTCTCTCTCTCTCTCTCTCTCTCCCTCTCTCTCTTTTTTTCATCGGCAGCCCATTTATCTCCATACTGTCAATTAGAGGCAAAAGCAAAGAACTAATTTGGAACTGTGCAATTTTAATTAGCTGTTTTGATAATTAAACTAATTGGTTCCCTTGTGTTTCTGCAATGTGCGCCGAGCACTTTTTTTGATATCTGGGCTGCAGATTTCCCATCCGTTGGTTAATTAGTCACTTTTGCATTAAAAAGGAGCCTTTCTTAATAGCCTTAATTTGCAGTTGAAAAGAGAATCTACCATCAATAATTTGTGTAATTGGTAACCGTTTGATTGTAATTTAGAGGCACGGCCGGACAGCTCTGCATGTCTAATTCTTAATGACTGGGATTAAAGTTGGATTAAATGTTTGGGAAGAGGATTCTTTGCCCCCAAATGACACCTAAGCTATTTTTGACTAGTCCCATTTGGAATGAGTAGGTGGACTGCAAATTGCTGTTTCGTGCAATCAGACATAGAGGAGCATATTCAAGTGGTAAGGCTCTCTGAGGTCATAGGCAGTTTCTTGGATTATATGGAATATGCTCTTGTAACAGGAAGAAGAGCTGAAAAAGGCTCTTTCTGGTTCACTTAAAAGTGAACATGCATTATGCAGCCACTAGGAGGGGCTACATAAACTGATGTCAGAACAGTAAACAAACAACTATTGTCCACTGCTTAAACCTAAAATGTTCCTATAGACCATTAAAATACTGCATTCTAATATTAAAAACGTTACTGCATCCATTATACGGCACAAAAATAGAATCTGAACTCACTGAAAGGATGTGCTCAGAAAGTGAAAAAAAAAACCTGGGTAACCAATTAAAATTCTAAGATAATTATCTGCGATGAAGCATCAGTCTCACACATGAAAAAAAAAACATCTTGAGTACTGCCCATCAAATGGAGGACAACTTTCAACTGGTATTTGAATTCATTTAAGACAATGTAAGCAAGCACCATCTATCATGTGCATCATTTATCTCGTTTATCCCAGATATCATCACAAAAGGCCTCTCAGAGTCCTTCCTCCTAGCAGGACTTTCCATTGAACGTAGTTAGAGAAAAGTACCATGTCTGATATTGGTTTATAATCAGCTTAACCATTATGAAATATAGGAGAGGCTCGTGTTCAACCTCTCCCTGACTCCACCATCCACTGATTGTTTGCCCCGGGACAAATGGGAACCCAACTCGGCTCTATGCTATCTGATTAGGTAGGGTTAATTACTGTGCTGTGTTTCTGAACTGGCTGTATGTGAGCCCTAGCAGTAAATAGATGGTTCTGCTTAATTCCCAATCAGAAATGAATTTTAATTAACTCTGCAACACAAGGCCCACACTCCAGGATGGTTTCCAGTCGCAACTGACCCCGTATGCAACGTGCCACAGAACAGAGAGGCACTCTAGGCCTCCTAGTAATAAAGAAACAATGGATTGCTCCATCACTGACCATCAGTAAAGAGGAGAAGCATGATGCATGTCACCGCACTGGTGAAAGTAATTTCTAGCAGGCTTCTTAACAAGCTGGAATATAACAGGCTGATGTTTTCAACTAACAAACCACTGTATAGGTTTACCCGTCAGTCAAAAAGGACAATTAAAATATACTAACATAATTTGTGTACTTATATATTCAGATGAATCCTTATCTGGGTTTTGTTTTTTGTTTTTTGCAAGAGGTGTCCTAACAGCGCATGGTTTCTCTTTTTAAAACACTTTGAGATTGGCAATTTTATTATTTCACCATTTAACCATCAAGAGGCCTTTGGCAACTGAGCATTCAACAACAAGGGCCACGCTTTCCTTGTTCCCTCAGTTAGTTGTGATTGGATTAATTGGGTGTCATTCACTTCTGCAAGAGGTCAGCAGACATACATTTGTGGTCAAAAGTCATCCATCTATCACACTGCAGAAATGAAAAGTCAGACATGTCAGGCAAGAGAGGCAGAGATCAAAGGCTCAAACAATGGATTTTAGGGGCAGGGCAATGTCCCAATCTGCTAAGGTTGCTACAGCCTATAGTTTGAATTACACTACGAATGAATGTCTAGGGGGCATAGAAGATTTGTGCCCTAATGTCTTATGAGCAGATATGTATTACGATTTCATAATTTATGTCTATTCATCACCTTCAAGGAGTTCCAGATCTCAAAGACATTAAACGAGGCCCATTTTCATCTCTAGGGATGTGCAATAAAAGTAAAGGAAAAACCAGTAAGCCAGATCACTTGCTAGCTAAACAGAGCACTTGTAACCTCTGCATCTCCTCTAATGGTTAATCTTGGGTGGATCTCTCTGACTTGATTGGTTAAGAGTCTCCGCAGGGCAGGTGAAACCCCACCAATTGCCCACCATGAAACAGTAACACTTTTATCAGCGAAGTAGCAGCTAACAATTATATTACCAGAGCCAAACGCAGTCTCCTATCTCACCGCTAATCAAAACACAGCCCATCTGTTGTGTTGTTGCTCTCAAAATGACTGTTTATCTGAATATGGAAAGTGAGTCTTCTTGCCGATCACACATATCCAGCAGTTATAAACGGCGAGAACGAAGAATGTGAAGAAATTAGATCATGAAAACTGTTCATAATGCATTCAAAAGCTCAAACCCTCTTTTCTCTATTTATAACACACATCACAATCACACAAGAACACACGTACACACACATCCCCCTGTGAGCACTTCATATAAACACACACATACACACACACACTCACTCACACACTTTCCCTTAGCTGTGCTTTTGTGTTTTGTCAGAATTAATGAGAAAAGTTCCCTTGCCCTAGGGGTAATTAGTGTCCTTGGAGTTAAATAAGCTAATACTTAGACACCTCTGGCACAAGCAATTATGTTTGTGTATTGAATAATTGATTCAAAGAGGGGGGAAGGGCTGCTAATCAGATCTGAGCATAATGAATTGATTTAATTAACAGGGGAATCCGTGGCTCTCTGGGAAGCGCGCGCATTTATTCAGTAGCAGGAGCGCGCGGAGCGCATAAATTGGGTGAGAAAGGCAGCGTGAGCATGCTGTTAGGAGTTGTCAGCCTCAGAATTGGATTTCTTGAATATAGTTACAGTTTCGGAGCAAATGAGAACTGGGAGGAACACGTTTCTACTCCGAGAATAGCTTCTTCGCGGCAGCTCAATTTAAACGGGTGTTCAAATTAGATTCGAGTTAGTGTAGTCGTTTCATTTTCGCATGGAATGCACCGTGGCGTCTCACTTTAGTTTTAGACATCGTTAATTGCAAGCGTGGATATTACTGACGCGCTGCTGCGTACGCGAATACAACTGAAGAGACATCGCTGCAAATTGTCTCCGAAATACATTAAACAATAGAATAACAGAGACACACACACACGTTTCTCTACATGGCTTTCCGTCTCTGAACAGCGGAAAACCACACAGACGAGCCTGCCTGTGTAATTAAAGCTTGCGGCAGCAAAACGGACGATTATTATTTTTGTTGTTGCAAAGCAATTTCTTCTCAGAGACGCGAGCGGCGCGCGCAGAAGTGTGCTGGAGCCGAGAGCGGATCGCCTGGAGCCGGACTCCTCGCTCCTCAGGACGATGGTGTTAGACAAGGAAGAGGGTAAGTGCACGGATGATTGTTAGTGCATTCATTTGCTCCTTACGACTACGAAGAACGCGGGACAGTGAGGAAATGCAGCATTTAGCGTCCATTTTCCCGCGAACGGCACTTTCATGCTCCAGTTCGTTTGTCATATCAGACGGACGCGTTCGTTCGTCGGGTTTACATGAGGAGGAAAGCGCGTACGCTACTCTTAAGAAATGCAGAATACGGTGTACTTATCGGACTGTCCCCGCTTATGAAATATGATATTATCTGTTTAAAAGACGCAGACAGAGCTGAACCAGCGCCGCTATTCACCGCAGTATCAGTTAGCGCTCGGTCAAATCTGTGAAGTTACGGGGAGATGTTTTATCAGCAGCGGCTGCCCTCGCTCACAGGTGAGAGCATTTGAACCTTAACCTTTACTGATAAGTATAAACGACAACATCTAGATCACCAGTTTGATACCAGTCCGTTTAGTTTGTAAATATTGCTGTTTTTATAGGCGTATGTGCGATGCACGTCTCTGTATTTACGCTGAACGCTGGTTCCTATGGAAACCGTTTAAAAACTTTTCTTTCGGAGCTTGCGGTGCTGACAAGTTTTGTTTGTTTTGGTTGAGCTTAATTCCGTTTTTGTACTTTGCTATGTTTCTTTAATGCCGTTGAGAGAAGAAAATCCCCACACAAGTGTCTCTGACCTAAAAATGCCTTTCTTGTCATCTTTCAGGGAACATTGTCATCACACACACGTTTAGTTTTAGCCAGGGGCCCTTTCCCCTCCAAAGTAATGGCTTGCATTTCAGACCCATATTTATGTTTGAAAATGGATATTTCATATCTCTTTGAGCCAACCATCCTTTCACTAACCCATCTAAAAACCAATAAAGGGATTGCCGTAGAAACATAAATTGGTCTGTCTCGCTCAATCCATGTTGCGCTAATGTACCCAGATTAACTCAACTGTAAATTGTCTCCTTTGGATGTCTGTCTTGCTAAAAGTTCCCCATATGATTCATGATTCAGATTGCTTTTAACAGCTATTGGCTAAGCAATATGGTAAATGTACAAGGTGATGCAAATGGCATTAGTAGGAGAGGATGCACAGGAGCATGTAATGCAGTCAATACTACATTAACTACTGATGCCCAATTACAGAAGCAGGGAGAGTGGCTTTTAGGAGCATTAGGACTTACAGAAAAGCTTAGATCACCTGCTGCTCATTGCCTAAAAGCTTCACCCTTTGCTTGCTGGTGCCGACCAACTGCGCTGGCATTTTGGCAGAGATGGGAAGGCAGCTTGGATCGTCTCTCGCTCTCTCTCTCTCTCTCGCTCTCTCTCTCATTCACACACACATACACACACACACACACTTTTAACAAACGCAAGCACAGGCTATGTTCAGATAAGTCTGATTCTAATAAAAGGCTATAGTCTGATTCTAAATATATCAGTTGAGGTAAAGTATACTTACAGTTTGGTACATGTTGTACTGAATTCAAAGGGAAGCTAGTGAATTGAACTGAGCCATGTAAAAAACAACAACCATATGCACAACCCTCATGTTCGCTTGCATCATCTATACGCCTCTGTGTAAGAAAACATGAATGGATTGTTGGTACTTATAAACTTGCTGATACATAGCGATTTAGAAAAATGGCCTTCAAGCAAATCATTTTATAATGCATTTTTGTAGCGATTCTGAAAAATTATAGACGCCAGAGTCTGCTGTATTTGGTTTCCATAATTGAGCTTTCAAATGGTCTCAGTTTAACTCTGAAATAAGAAGAATTATCCTGTTACTTTCTCCCAACAGGAAAGTAGGATACAAAGTAGTTTTCACTATTTTTACTACACCCTAAGCTTGCTTCAGTTTTCTGACCTAAAATTCACCCTCAGCTGCTAGGAAGCTCTATTAGGAAGTCTTAAAATATGTACGTTTTTCTATGTGAAATATTGGGTCATTCATATCTCTGTTCTCTGTACTATGTGATTATGTACTAAGCGCTGGAGATTGAAAGTAGAACGATGCGGGGCTTGTGTCGTAGTTTTGCATGCCCTCGCTTATTGTACTACTATTACACAGCCTTCCCAAATTATCAGCCCTTTCACATTTCAACTTTGCAGGCTTGTCATGAGCAGTCTTTGCACTGTATTTGATCCTTGCTGTACTGCTTTCAGGCAATGACACAATACCTTGCTCTTGTACTTCCTTACCACAATTTTGAGAGAGTGTGGAAATATGTTAAGGTACAGAACAAGCACAAATCCTTTTCATGACTACCTTTTAAATAAAAGGAGCTCTCGGTTGACTTTTATTTCTCTCTGGAGAAATCCGCTATTCAGCCATTTTCTTTCCCTTCAAGGTATTTAAAACTATCTGGATTGGGAGGAATAATTGGGTCTTCATTGTGGACTTGTTCAGGATTGATCATTCGCATCGCTGGGCTCCCTAAGAACCTGGAGAAGAGAAAAGAACACCCTTCTATTCTTCATCCTGATGATAAATTCTTAGTTACCTTTCCTCGTTTAATTTCTAAGAACTGTGCGCTGACTGACCAATGAAATGCATTTGTTCCTAACGTGCGCATTTGAAATGCAATGTTTCAAATGAATACTAGACCCCTGATCTGTCTGCTGCTGTAATAAAACCCAGGGCTTCAGGCACCAGTTTTTATTTTGAAATAATAAGAATTGCTTCATTCTTTACTTGAGTTACCATGGTAATTCGGTCTTGTAGCAATTTTATATTGATTTAGAGAGTGGACAGTAATATTTCTTTTCTGTTATTCCCCTTTCTGTGGGTTGATTTCTAATTTCCACTTGGAGATTACTTTTATACATTCCTTAAGTCTTTTCACTTTTTTTCATCCTGCAAGGTAATTTTCTCTCTTGTATTTGCTATTTTCTCAGCTTATTGGCTTGTTCTTACTCTAAATTAAACTTGCCAATTTCAAATATTGAAATTACATCAATGTTTCTCTCGCCCTGGGTCTCTCGCAATATTGCGCCTGGATTCGAGGCCTAATGCTTGTGTTCCTGCCACTTATATTGCTTCAGCCTGAAGAAATTCCTACTTTATAAACATTTCCTCCTGATGCAATTACAGTTCAATATATCTGCAACTGATGTATCCTGAACATAGGGATCCGTCTTTGCTCTGTGGTCTTAAATTGGCATGTTTTTTTTTTTTTTTTTTTTGATGATGGCTTTAAATGCATGATGGTCTGACTCATTCTGATGATGTTGAAATGTTAAACATTACAAGGTGATGCATGCCTTTCAACCGTACAAAATTGTAGAGCTAAACATACTATAATTGCATGTGGGGTCATCGCTTAAATCTTGAGGACACAGGACAAGGATGATCAGGAAAATGAAACGGAGCAGTAGAGTCACATTCTGCAGTTTACCCATTTCTGTCTCTATCCCAAGGCACTTGATTACTATCAAACTTGTGCTTTCGCACATCAGTGACTGCAGATGTATATCATTTCCCATCATTTTACCACAACTCAAAGGGGACACAAATAAAAACTAAGATTCTAGAGAGAGCGAGAGTTAAAGGTACGATGCTCACTGCTTGATCATATTCACTTCCTGTGTTACGTGTGAACACTTATTAAATCTGCATCCAATGTCTAAACACTCTATTAAACATCAAGGGAGCCGGCTAAGGCTCATGTTGCATCCATATGGTCTGTCATGACAGCGTGTTTCTTTGAATCCATCACATTTTTTTGTGTAAAGATGTAGTTATCGGCAAGTTTTTAAATAATTCCAAATAAACATTATTTCTGAAAAGCTCCAAGGACATACAGTCCATCACTGAAGCATTGGGAACACAGAAAACCTTTTATAACATCCTCAGACATGCTGCCAGCGAGATGAATCGTCATTTTTAGGCTACCTTTTAAAATGTCTCGGAGCAACCTTATCTTTCACCTTGAGTCCTGAGACGAATGCAGACAGGTGCAGCGTTCAGTAAAAAAAAAAAAAAACATGAGCGAGAGAGGCGAAGAAAACAATATCCAAGTGTAGTGTGTGTGTGTATAGTAGGATGTTTACTCAAATCAGGTCCAGCCAAATTTAGCTTCATTTTAAAAAGGGAAAATATATAGGCTATAATAGTCAGCGTTTGCTCCAATGTCGGTCTTCTTCATTTCAAATTTGTTTCTGCTCTGGAATTCTCTACAATAGTAGCTTTTCCCAGTGGACATGCTCCAAGTAATAGTACATATGCTCTGCTGAAAGAGGGATATACAGCTACATATTGATGATTTTACACTAGGTGGTTTTTAATTTACTTTCCTTTTGGTCTTTAGACCACACGTTATTCCCTCGTGTCACCTTGTCGCAGCACCTCTCCCTAGCACGTCTCTCTGCAAGGGTGAGTTGCTTCGTCTATTGCATTTGTGTGCGATCGCTTTCTCTTTCCCTCACACACACACGTGTGCGCACACACACTTCTGCTTCTTTTGCAGCAGGTCGTCACACTTGGCTCCATTTCATCAGTCCCTCTTCCATTCCTGTATTTATTTATTTGTTTATTTTCCCCCCTCCTCCCTTCATCTTTCGTCTTGTGCGCCGGTTGTCCTGTGAAACTCGGAATTTTACTTTACCTCTGACTGTGACCTATAGCGCTAGGTAAAGAATGGAGCGATGATCTACAGCTCTACACATGCACGCAATTTCACGACCAAGTTCTGCTGCTGCACTTTGGAATGTTACTTTTTGGCATGACCTTCTTGTTTTAAAAGGTTCGGCCTTTCAAAAAAAAAGTACAGGTGGCCATGCTAATGAAATAAATGACTAGCATACTTTGCTTAAGGTGTCGTCCTCCCTGCCAGCTCTTTCCGTCCACCAGAGACACTTTTATAAACTCCTCATTAACCTTATCACATTCTGTAACTTGATAAAAGCTTTCCTAATGATACCTACACTGATATCCACATTTGGCTCTAATGAAGTTAGAAAGTGCAGCTCGAGGTATCATAGCCGTTCATTAGTGTTGCCTTTATAAAAAATAAAGCTAATATCACACACCCTGCCTTGATGTCTTTATACTGCAAGTATCACCCAACTCAAATATGATGAAACAATGGGGAAAAAAATGCCAGACAGGGTTGTGAAAGGTATTTCAAATACAAAGGAAAAGCCTTGTTGTGTTGTGAATGTTTATGAGGGAGCGTTATGCAGTTATGAATGATTAATGCAGAAATAGAATCTTGTGGCATAATTGTAACAGGGTCTGTTGCATGCGAGCTTCCATCTTGTTATACATTGATCTTCCATTATGCCTATTAGTTGGAAGGCCTTTTTTAATTCCTCCTGAAATGCTCCCTAGATACATATTCGCAAGAGTGTTTACCGGAGATCTGCAGGCACATGCTGATAACTGCTGTGTAGTTTAGTTTTTTTGTTGTTGTTGTTTTTGGATGATGGGTTTTGTAGGTACGTGGGTATGTGTGCACACCTGTGTGGGTACATGTTTACCGTGTGCATGTATACATCTGTGTGCAATTGGTTTTGCATGTGCAGAATATATTTACTGTGTATGTTTATAGCATGTTTAAATGCACGCACGCACGCACGCAGCACGTCACAGAGAGCTGGTGAAGTTGTATACCTCATTATAGCTGATGTGCATCTGTGTTTTGTAATAGAACCCATGAAGATTACTGAATAGCGGAGTGAAGCGAAATGAATTCTGGAATGAGTAATGATGCACCCTTCAATATATTATTCAATGTGTCATTCCTGGAGCCAGGAAGATACTCCAAACTAGTGCTTTAATGTTTTTGGAGATCCTCTTGACTCACCTCACAAAACACACACACACACACAGATATGACATAGTATTGCACTTTCAGACTAATATAGTAATATAATAAAAAACTGTGTACATACTATGTGATACACACACACACACACACTCTCACTCTCTCTCTCTCTCTCTCTCTCTCTCTCTCTCTCTCTCTCTCTCTCTCTCTCTCTCTCTCTC
>JAUCMS010000127.1:10715910-10729565 GCA_032357445.1 Enteromius radiatus | reverse complement strand
TCTCTCTCTCTCTCTCTCTCTCTCTCTCTCTCTCTCTCTCTCTCTCTCTCTCTCTCTCTCTCTCTCTCTCTCTCTC
Source organism: Enteromius radiatus (assembly GCA_032357445.1). Classification (NCBI taxonomy): domain Eukaryota; kingdom Metazoa; phylum Chordata; class Actinopteri; order Cypriniformes; family Cyprinidae; genus Enteromius; species Enteromius radiatus. The sequence continues at coordinate 10,729,489 of JAUCMS010000127.1, read as the reverse complement.
AATACGTTTTATATACTATATAGTTTTATATGACAAAGTATTACAGCATAAAAAAGGGTTTTCCATTTTAATATTTAACAATGTAATTTTGTTCCTGTGATGAATATAAAGCAGCCATTACTCAAGTTTTTAGTGTCATACTAAATCATTCTAATACCCACTTTTTGTGCTCAAGTTATTATTTTTTTTAATTATTTTTATTAATGTTGTAAACATTCTGAATGAAAGTGTTTAAAGTTTATTTTTTATTTTTAAATCTAGAGATTCTATTCATCAATATTTGCAATGCTGACTAGGTCACAGATATAAATACAGGAAACATGCAGGCCACAGGGTTTTTCTTTTCTGTTGGGACAACGTAATGAAAATTCCCCCCAGCTCAATAAACTATATATAATATATTATATAATTACAAACCTCATGTAAAGTACTTAAGAAAACAGCTGGGAAAGAGAAATCCAATATAGCCTGTGTAAACACATTCCATCCAAATATTACATGGATATTAAAATCTATTCCTTTTTTTTAATAAAAAAGCCACAACATATAAGAGAGGATGCTGTTAGAGAAAGCACTGGAGGGGGCCTGGCAAATGGAAACTCAGTCATCTTAATGAGATGCTAACTTCCACAACTCATTGGCCGACCTTCGATAAATCAAATCTTGAATACCTAATTAAAGGCAGTGATTGCCAGTTAGTTTGTATTGTTCCTTAAAGGGGAAGGACACGGTATTGGTGAGTCTGATTTAATCAATGCTCAGCGTGAGGGTTCTGATCCATTAGAGTGGCAGCTGTGGTCCAAGCTGTGGTTTTACCCTTTCTTGACACATTTAAACGTGACAGTCTCCCTTGCACGGTTGGAGCTTATAATGGAGCAGCCATTCGATTTAACTCTTGAATTCTCCAGCAACGTCAATAATCTTGGATGGTGTGGTCATTGAGTCATAGCGCTCTCAATGCTGCTATGGAGATGGTTAGAATACATTCAAGTTTACTTGTCATTTCAAATGAGGACATTTGATGTTATTTAAAACTAATTATAATGACTAGGATCTAACCAAAATCATACCTTGAGAGAAAGATTCTGGTCCACAACAGCATAACAGTTAATAATTATTTTCTTATGGCCAATAACTAAGAAATGGCATTTATACATTAAAAAAAAAAAAAAAAAACAGTCTACAAAAACATTAAATAGTTTGTATGCTACAATTGAATGCGTGCTAATAATATTATACAGCATGCTCTATTACGATTACATAAACTCTGATATGTGCTCTTAAAGGGAAAGTGTAGTTCAAGAGAAGACATGTGCCGTAAAATGTAATGCATTATCTATCACAATCACTTTTTTTTAAAGCTGGATTATGGAAAAGTATATATCTTAAAATATACAACAATTTTGTAAGATAAATATATAATATTGGTCTGTGCTGATAAATGTGACAATTTTGGCAATATATGCCATTTGTTGTGCACTGATGAATTATGAATGCTTTTTCCCTAATGGGGACATTCCCAAAAGAAGGTCTTGTCATGTTTAATTAATGTAAAAAAAAAAAAAGTAGAGCTAATTGACCAACTAAACTAAAAATCCACAGGCTTGAAATACTCTGGTATTTTTGACCCTGGAAAGCAGACTCCCACATTCTGTCTGTGTATGCTTGATCATGTAAACAATGACATATTGCTCATTGTTGTACCCGTAGATATGTATAGGTAGATCCAAGCACGTAGATGTGTCCACCATCTAAATAATATGGCATCAACCTATACACATGGTTATACCTGCATTGATGATCATGTGACATGCATTTTTGTTTGTGTAGTGTGGGTGGAGATCACTCCTGAATCGCAGTAAAAATGGCAGTGTAGATGAGGATAGTTTTAAATAGGGGTGCACCGATCCGATATTAGGATCGGATATCGGCCTCGATATTGAAAAAATAGCTGGATCGTGGATCGGAAAAATTAACAGATCCACTGGCCGATCCGATTTTTTTTTTCTCCTTCCTCCGTCGCAGCCAGGTACTGTAAATATAAGTCTCGGCGTCACAGCAGATCCTACGTCATTCATTAGCAGCACGTGTGTCTCATGCTGGAACAGTTGGAGCATAAGCAACACGGAGCGAGCCCGCATCAAACACGAGAATCGCGCCGCTTAATTCGCTAGTGTAAGGGCCTAAGAATAAAAAAAATGGTTTCTTCTGGAGATCGATTGACACATGGAACAAGCTCTGAAGTTATCATTCTCCGATGTCTGGAAAACTATAACCATTACAGCTTGTAAAATGACTGCTAATTTACTTCACTTAATAGTAACAGAATTTTCACCTGATTAAGCCTGGTACAGTAAACCAAAAAGCCTGGGGAAATGAAAGATAACTGTTGCAACACAAACCCTGCTTCATTATTTACCCCATAAGGAGATGGGCATCCGAGAGAGTGGTTGAGTGTCACAGAGGCCCCACACACCAAACAAATACCCCCCGTGGTGGATTTGCATTATTCAGCTCTAAACGGGGCCCAAATGGAGTTGTGCTGCATGGCGTTTCCTCCATTTTCAACCTTGCAGCATGGTTCTGAATGGCACACCTGTCTCCTGGCATATCTTTTGAAACGCTAAATGTGTAGTAATTGCCGGGGAGAGGGGAATTTCATACATCACTCACTAAGCTTGGGAGTGACACAAACTTTAGAAGGCCTACAGTTATGCCTAGCCAAATGCATTTTTAATGTTGGCTAAAAAGTGTTGGGGCATCATTGTGCGACGGATGGCGGAAAGAGGCTCTGACGGTGCTAATGGTTACATTCTTGCCAGGAGTCATGAAGTAGCAGATAAGATTGTCCTTTTTTTTTCCCCCTCAAAGTCTGAAAAGATCTGGAGGATAGAATAGATGGATTTATTCCTTTTATTCAGATGCAAATGCAATCTGTGGGAAAAGAGGGGAAAAATGAATTGAGTTCATATATATATGAAGAGTCATTCATCAGCGGGGGATATTGACAGTTTATGCCTTCTGGTGGAGTAAATGGGTGGGTAGAGGCTGCCGTCTCTCAACTCTACTGTAGAGAACAACTTCCAGATGGCTGACGTTTGATTGGCTGGATGTGAGGTCACACACCTCACTATTCTTTCTCTATCAAGTGACTGATTGTTCCTCTGAAACTCTTGTAACCCCTGAGTCAGGTGTGTTCTCCTCCATTCGCGCAAGCTTTTCTGATTCTAGTCTGTCGACAACTCCCCTTCCAGAGCTGTTTTCTCACCATGCTAGCAAGCAAGCGCCAAAGTGTTGGAACAACTTGCCTCTTGCAATAACACTGCCAGTTTTCGCACGTCTCCAAAATAAGCAGTAATGAATTTAATTAGATAGCTGTTGCATATCTCTCTGATACATTTCTTTTAATTAACCCCATGTGAATAAATTAAAATTAATAGGAGAAAGAAAAGTGTAGAGCAAAAAATAAATAAATAACACACGCACGCACACACAAGCTAATGAAGTTATCCGTTAATTGGAATCGCATCTGTTAGCCAAAGCTTTAGCAGGGCACCAGGAGCTAACAATGTGTTTAGTAAGCCTCTCAATCTCCTCATCCTAGAGAAAGAGAGAGAGAAAAGGCCTTAGGTCCTAGAAGTGACTGCGAGTGTAAGAAATGCACCTCTGATGTGATGGAAATGACCGCCAGGGTTCGGAGAAAAGAAACCTCCTGTTTCCAGGCCCTGCTCTACCCAGACTCCCCACGCTGCTGTGCTTGAAGCCGGGCCAGTGTTATTGCAGGCCTAATGTGGCTGCTTCATTTGGGCCGGATCAGAAGTAATTATGCTCGGGGAAAGTGGCTGCCGACCGCAGGGGTCAGGACACTTGTAACATGTGAAAAGAGCAATTATTCCCGGAGACAAAACCCTCCCTTATCCCGGGCAGTGCCAGGGTCACTGTGAGGGAGCAGCACTGCTCCATTTCACCGAGCCTTATTAGCAGCAGCAGGCTGCTAAAGTTTACAAAAGTGCATCATATTAATGAACAGCACCCTCGTTCCATGTGCACTGGTCATGCCAGCCCTGATCTCTTACTTTTTTCCAGTCAAATGTAGTCCTTGTCCAGACTTTTCTGGGCTATGAATTATAACATCACAGCAAGCAAAGACAGGCCTGATTTCAAACGCAGAGCACTCTTGAAAAGATGTAATTGCATCCACAACTGCTTTACCTTAATTTACCCACAAGCTACAGCTGAACGTATTCTATTTTCTCATTATGTGCTGCATGATGTTCACCAAACACATGAATCAATATGTTTCAGACTGTTCTGCTTTGGGCTTATCAACTCAGATGAAGCTCTTTATTCATTTCAGCTGGCATATTCTACCTGACATTATTACCAGATGTGTTTTGTCTTGGCAGTAAAGGAGAATGAGTGTCTACAGGCTCAATTACAGTAATGATGTGGACTGATTGAAAGAAACTGATTCACACAGACAATAGCAGGACATCTGCCTTAGTTCCCCATTAACCTCCACGGCGGCTGGCTGACAAATTCTAGTCCAGATTGCCATGGTCGCAGCTTAAATGCTCCAACGGGCTCCTATGCACAGCTGGAGGTAACATGAAGCTTTGGTTTAATGTAAAATTTCAAATCTTAGTTTTAAGTAGTTGTCATGCGTATTTGGTATAATGAATTGATTCATTTCCATCATTATCATGCTGTGTTCTTTAGCCTTTGACAAAAACCTCTCAGTGGCACTTTAAAATTCCTCCCACTTAAAATAGTTAATATTTACAATATAATTAACCAGGTTTTAAAACATTTAATGGGTAAGTTCACCAATTTTGCTAATTTTGTCTAGGCAATGAAAGTCAGTGGTGTCAACATAGGACTCCATTGACTTTTATTGTATTGAAGAAAAAAAATAAATAAATCTGTTTAATACTACATCTGTGTTCCACAGAAAAACAAATGAATATCGAATTGCACACGTTCTACTTACTCTAGCTGTATTTGAAGACAAGAGAGCTTCATATGTCAATGCACTCTAAAAAAACTTCTTTGAGCCAAGGTCAGATGAACCCAAAATCTTAATAATTATATTGAGCTTCAAGACCTAATATTTAAATCCACATTATCTCTGGTACCCTTTATTTCCAAATGCCTCAATTACAAGTCCTTCCATTCAACAAGTAAATGTGTGATTCAGGACTGCATCTGCCCACTGTCGGGCAAGCTGCAAGTGCTTATCAAGTCCACAGAGATCATCTTCATCACATGCCCTGCAGACATGAAGTTAATATCATCACAGACCTCTCCCATCCCTGTCACCACCAAGACTCGCTTCTGGCAAATGGTTCAGCTCAATCAAAGACTACAACCTCCCATGGCTTGATCAGCTTTCATTTGTCACACTGTGGCCTTCTGGTCTCGTACTATACATGCAAACTTGCCTGCCGTTGAAAACAGTTCAGAGACTTTTCATTCACTGCTGGTGTTTAATATTTTGGAGAACCCTTCTGCTCCATGCATGCATTGCTGCTGTCATAACCAAAGGCTGTCATACATGAAAAATCATTCCAACAGCTTTGCAACAGATGACTGCCTGTAATCCCTCATACATCTGTAGTTCAAGTCTCCAGCACTTTGTCCCTCTAAATTGGTCCCTTTCTTAGATGTTTTGAGGTCATGCATATGGTTTATGCCGTTGAGGTTCGTTTAAGGGCATTGTGGGATTCATACGCACACCCTCCTAAAAACACAAAGCCACGTTGAAACTTTACTTAAAAGTGAATTGTCTAAAATGCATACTTATAGTAATTAGTGGTGTGACTGAATTTGACGATGTGACTCTGAACATGTCCCCAAAAATAAATGATTTACTAATGTTATTCCAATGCTTTATGGATATTTTATGTACACATACACTCCCATCAGTGGTACTAGATCAATTACCTTCCCTCTTTTTTCAGTTCTGATAAAGAAATAAGATGGTTGAATACCACCAGAGCTTTTTAAAAATGTAAATAATTCAGTATAATTCAAGTGATAACCTCCAATGGGCTGTTATCTGCTCTCATCAGATGATCAGATTCAAATCTGATTCTGAACAAATCATTCAAACCTATTTAGTGAACCGAATCAAATGGAAATTTATTGAAAAGATGGGACACAGAAGCTTGATTCATTCACAACCCTCTAAAATCTGATTTAAAAATGAATTTAAATGTTTATTTTTAAACATTTAAAAACCTTATATTTCAGTCTGTTCCTTGCATGAAACATGCCTTCATAAGTCGTATGGACCACCTTTATGATACTTACGGCTATTGTGTGTGCTTTTTGGCACTATAAGCTTCAATCCCTATCCTCTGTAATTGTATGGACTAAATAAACCTAACTAAATGATGACAGAATTAATTTGCTGATGAACTGTCTTTTTAAGAGCATATTATTAGAATGGCAAAATCAGCTACTCGCTTCCTGTTTTCACATTTGAGCCTAGTACACTACCTTTGCCTACCTTCCCCCATGGAGAGGCCTCACACTGAGGTGTCCAGCTAATTGATCAGATCTAATAACAGTGACCCTGCATCCAGTAAACTCTGCATCATCATTGGCCTCCACTGTATGCTTACTAGAAGATGGAAGAGAGGAAAAAGAACTGAAATAAAAAAAGATATGATAATTGTGCTGTAATGCGTTAAAACGATTCCCCGACTTTTTTTTTCCCCTTGCTCTAAACCTTAAATACATCAAAAGGGTACCACATTGATTTGATTTTTTTGATATCCACAAAAATGGAACTTGAAATGAAGGCCTACATAGAAACCGGATCCTATCTTTATAATGGAAAGTACATGGTCTGACAGTTTCAAATGCAAAAACGCATCCGTACATATTCGACTGAGATAAGGTCTTTAAAGGGTGGATGGGTGGAAAAGAGGCGGATGACAAGGTGCACACCAATTACTAATAGCGAATGATTTTCTTCCCTCCCTTTTATTTTTTTGGGGAAAAATATTTGACAAGGCAAACGCTGCCTCTTGAAGGGACAAAAACGCATCTACTGTTCGGATATGAATCAAGTGGCGGATAGCAGGATATGCTTTTTTTGTGACATGGAATGACACGGGAAGGTCAGCAGCACTTGTATCTGTTAAATGGATTGGATTAAGTGGGAGCTGCCTCCTCAGTTTGCGTCTCCGTTTATAATGTTCCCCTTTTTTGTTCAGCAGGACAGAAATGGGGGAAGGGTCTACTACTGAGATTCCAGGCTGTGCAAAGAATGATGACAGGTGCACTCTTCTGTATAAACCCCAAAATACCAGTTTGCTGATGTCAGAGTCAACATTATGCACTTTTATTCAGTCATTTACTCTGTCGTTTCAGGTTTAAAATGTGCTGAGGCTATATAGGGCTTCTAAAAGCATGTCTCAGCTGGCTCTTTTTTGGAAAACAACAAGAGGTTTCTCCGAGATGGCAGAAACAAGATGATTAGCTCAGACAGAATACAGAGCTCCTCACATCAGCTAACTCATCCTGGAGGTTGCTCTAGCCTGGTGAGACTGGAAGCGCTAGTCACTATAAATCTGGGTTAGGAAACCTGTCACGGTGTGATGGTGTCATTCAGTTACCCACAAACCTGAATTCATCCAGGTAATTACAGAACGGGACTGCTCAAAGGTTTCTTGTTTATGAGCCTGGAGTGGTTTACAGCAGAAAGGGTTAAGCTCTCCATGCTTAACTTTTTCTTAAGCCAACGTGCACGTTGTTAAAAGGTGGGAGGAAAGTAGGGGGGTGGTGGCCTAAACCAATTATGTGTGGTTCTCCTGAGGTGGGGGAAACGACCTTTGTGTATAATTAGTTCTCTTATTTAAAGCAAAGATTTTGAATAGAATAACTAATTAGCTGTCATAAAAGGCAAATTAAAGATTTTTGTGCCATCCCTTGGGGAACTGAAGGAGCCTGATTCCCAAGCTCGTTCCGTCTCGTACGCACACTCACGTACAAACACAGACACACTTTTTCCTCGCAGACGAGCACTCTCTCTCCTCATTAAGACTGTTTCTAGTTCTGTAGGAGGCTGACAGGAGAGCACTGTTGGCATACCTGCAGAGTGCACCTCTAACAAGCCATGAAATGCAGGTAGAAAACGACCGCCCTCAGCTAGTGTGGCTTCAATTTAAAGGCTTTTTACCTTCATTTATACTGAACATTGGTATTTATAGCAAGTTTTGTGATCCTAATGCCGCGGCTTCAAGGGGCCCGTATTGGGGCTGGAGGGGGGATGGGGGAGGAAGCTGGAGGGGGAAGCACACTGCTAACTGATGGCTCCCATCAAGGGCGCTAGACCAATTAGCTTCCCTCTTTTTCCAGTTCTGATAAAGAAATAAGATGGTTGAATACCACCAGAGCTCTTATTCACATCCAAGTCATAAATTTAACTAACAAGCCCTCGCTCTCCTGCCCTCTCTCTCTTTCAGTCTTTCCTGAGTGCTCTCACATTTTTACCTCATTTTATAATCGAGGAAATGCTAATTATATTATATTCATAGCACCGCTGATGTGTGGACGGTCCAGAATCACTGAACAAATCTGAATGCAATAAATGAACATGTGCAACGCAGAGGGAAAGCATGAGAACGAGCGCACACCAGGGCTGCGCACCATTCAGAATTGAATTGAGAATGAATAAAGGCTAGTAAACGGGATGCAGAATTCCAATTCAAATTGTTTTGACAGGAAACCGAGTTCACATGAACTCTCTTAACTGTATAGTAAAAGTATAAGGTAAAGTTTGTCAAGACAAAATTTATTTGTATTTTAAATGTATGATGTTTGAAATTTGTTTGAAATTTTTTCTTTTTTTCTTTTCTTTTTTTTTAACCCTAGCATGTACTAAACTTGAAACTACTGTTCGTGGTTAGTCCAGTTAGAGGATACACACACACAAAAACAAATAATATGCTGATAGTTGCATGCGGGGTACCGGATAATGGAGTTCATGCCCACTGGCGTACATTTGTTGATCATGTACAGTAGAGCCATTACCGGACATTAAAGCCGGAGCTGAACAAGAGCTGCTGCCTGTGACCTCTGCCATCAGGATACTCTTAACGGACATCTCGTCTCATACACAAATGCACTAACAATCAGCTAAGCATAAGCATTACATAAACATGGCGATACCAGGAAAATATGAATTTAAAGGTATAGTCCACCACAACGAAAAGAAGATCTTTTAAAACTGTAAAAAGGCTAATGCTTAAATAAAAAGCCCTCTGTCCAGATGGGTCTGTCTCCATTCAGGACTGGGGGCTTTTAATGGTTTGACCGTCCAGAGCCCAATACACTGACGATTGGCGGGGGAGGAGGTGTGGAGGGGGGTGGGGTGTCAAAGGGGGCATCACACAAGGCTTTCTGAGAGAAATGTGTTTTGAAAGCAGAGTGCAAAAGATAGGTATAGAGAGAGGGAGAGTGCCGGTTTAGCTGCGCGTTCTATTAGACGGATCAATAGCTCAGTGTGGGAGAGAGTGTCTTAAGAGCTGTTGTCCTGCGCTTTCAGCTGTGGCAGACCTGTTAGTGCTGGCAGAGGGGTGCCGAGTGCCAGTGTTACCAGCTCTGGCCCGGGGGCGGCTTTTAGTCCACACACAAATGTCAGACCGCAGATAGACTATTAGTGTTTAGTGCAGTTATTAAATGGACTTTATTTGTCCTTTAGGAGGCTAAAAGGCATGCTTAAAGGGGGGAGGCTATATGACAATGCAGCGATTTAGCCGGTTTGGTTACTCATCTCTGGTCGCGATGTAGTGAGCACGAGTGTAAAAGGAGATCGGGCTTTAGTGTGTGTGTGTGTGCGCGTTTGTAAGGCACTTAGGCCATACCGTATCTCACTGGAAGCTGAGAGCAGCCTTCTTGCGGTCAACAGTATTCTAAAAGGTTAATGTTGATCTATACCAAACAAAGCCCATGGGAGGCTTTTAGCATGGCCAACAGTTCTCATGCTGATGAAATAGGGCCATGGCTAATCTTCCAAACAACATAAATACCTCTGTCAGCTATCTAAATAGAGATGGTCCTGGGGCATCCCAACATAGAGATGCATTCAAGCCCCCATTAAACGGGTGTGTGTCAGTCGCCAAAAATAACATCTGTTCTTTTGAGCGGGAACAGCAACGGATGAACAGAGTCCAAAGTGACCCGCACACCTATCCGCGCGGAAGAGCGTCTGTGGCTAATGCATATGAATCAGCGGCCAGAGCTTCAGCGGTGTCGCTACCCTTATCAAAGAGCGCGGAACATGAAAAGTCACTGGTTTAGCCAGGCAGTAAATCACAACGCTCTCTGTGTTTGTCTCCCTTTCGCCACAGGTGTGCCGATGCTCTCCGTCCAGCCCAAAGGAAAACAGAAGGGATGCGCCGGCTGCAACCGTAAGATTAAAGACCGCTACCTGCTCAAGGCCCTAGACAAATACTGGCATGAAGACTGCCTGAAATGTGCCTGCTGCGACTGCCGCCTGGGGGAGGTGGGCTCCACCCTCTACACCAAAGCCAATCTCATCCTCTGTCGCAGAGACTACCTGAGGTAAGAACACGCTGCAGTCAAAGTGCTGCCAAAGCAGAAAGGGCTTGTTGCACCTCAGGCTGCATGACATTCAAAAACGTACACCCTCATCTAATGGACGATGATTGCCACCCTGCCGTCTCATTCCAGGCCCTGTCCTCTCTCTCTCTCCTGTTGCGTTTATCTGCTAACTTGTGGGGTTAGAAGATAATTTTTTTTTTAGCTTGTAAATGATGTTTTCTTTGAGGCTGTTAAAGAAGATTAAGTGCTTGTTCTTTCCTCATCACAGTGTACCAACCCAGACTCTGTGCATTCCAATTAAGTCCCAGTTGTGCAAGTGAGCAAACAGCTTGGAGTGGCATCTCGTAGCAATTGTTTATGTTTAGCCTGGTAAGGTTTTGCATGTTTACACGAATGTGACGTGTCACCCATTTTCTAAGTTGAGCGATAAACCGCTGCGTATGAGTGCGTCTGCGGGCTTTCAGCTCACCCCAGGCAGCTGAGTGGCAGAACTGCAGGTCTAAGGATCTGTTTTGCCTCCTATCTCTGAGCCATCTGCTTGCTAAATTAAACATGATTATTTCCTGGGTGTTAAATCCCAGTCCCTGGGGTCTCCCATCCAGATCCAGTCATTTATCCCCAAGCTGCTCTCCCCAAAGAGCCCCCACTGGTATGGCCCTTTGCAGTAAGACATGCAGTTCAGCGCTGTCGTCATTATCTGTATTAAAGGAACAGTTCACCCAAATTAAATATTCTGTCATCATTACTCACACTCATGTAGTTCCAAAACTGGTTTGGCTAACTTTCATTTGTGGAACACAAAAAAAAATTGCCATTTGAAGAAGGTAAACATTTGACTATACTGACTTTCACTGTATGGGGTATATTAAGGTCATACAGGTTTGGAAAGACGTGATGGTGAGTTAATCATTACTGTTAATATGTGCATGCATTGTGAAAATAAAATGGCTTCAGTCAAGAGATACAAAAAAACAACAAAACTAGATTTTTTTACTAACAATATTTTTTTTTAAACAATCTAGAAGAAATAATGTTTGGGATTGAGCCACTTGAGCAGCATGAGCTGAACAGTGAATGTGCTTTGCATTTAAATGAAGTTAATTAACTTGACCAAAACGCATCATTTACATATGAGATTAATCGGATAGGCACAAAATTGTACATATACATATACAAATGAATTTGAGCTAACTTAGGAATTCTGGCTGGCACATAACTCAAATTGTGTAAATAGTCTAAAGCATATATAATACTGTAAACAATATATTATTTCAGGAACTTTAAATTTGAATATTTGGATGTATTTATACTGTAGTCAACTAAAATATAAATGGAAATTAATTTAATGTTTTTGTAATGAGCATGACAAGATAAAATATTGCCTTTATTTAACTTCTATTTTTGTCAGAAGACTAAAACTATTAATAAATGTAAAAATAACACTGGCCATTAGTCAATTTGCACATCCAATCGTGGCTGTTATGATACTGTAAGAGTGACCTCACAAGGTCCCTAATAGGTACATCGCGGCATGTGGTAATGATAAAATGAATGGGGGAAAAAAATCTAAATAAGCCCCGAATGCTTGGCAATTAATATTTTTTTGGTTTGCTAGAGAATGATAGTAGAGAAAAGTGGAGGGAGAAACGGCACAAATACATGAGCTTCCTGTTGCTGCTGTGCTGGCTCTGATGTCCTAATGAAATCTAGCCCACTCATCTGCTCTTCAGCCTGTGACAAATGTGTGCTACTTAATGCCTGGAGATGCTGGATATGAATTCTATTACGGAACAAATTAAGAAGTATCCCTCTCCGTGCAGACAGAGCGAGGAAGCATCAGTGCGTTTGCTTTAAACGCCAGTGAGACTCCACGCAGGGTGTCCCACCTAAACTTCACCTCCAGCGCACCGGTGGAGCATCAGCCCGTTCGCCTTCAGTAATGAAGCTGAAATCTCACCCAGAATTAGCCTCCCATACAGGGAGGCACTTCATTAAAGACGGGCGGGTGGATCAAACACATTTCTTTTATTTTCAGCTGGGTTTTTGGAGCCCTGCCATGCTCACATTAATTATGAGCTGCGCTCCTTCTGTGTTTTGTCCTTCAGGAGTACCGTAGAGCCATAATGAACCCCCACCCCATGAAAACACACATAGCCCCACCACTGCACAAACTAGCTTTAGTTATTACAGTTGGCCGTTTCCTTTCAATAGATAAGTATAGCAGGATTTATTAGCTTTCAGGCCATACTTTTTCATTACTGCTCACAAAAATAGATTAATCTGTTTTGCGGGGGTCAAAAATCCATTGACCTCATGACCAGAGAGTGAGAGTGCCTCTGTTTTTGACTGCGTTCACCCCTGACCTGAAATTGTTTTTATATCTGAACCATTGCGTTATACTAGGGGGGGACACATCAGTCACTTACTAATCAAAGAAGGGTGCTTTAATTGAAATATAAAGTAGATTACACCTCCTCCTAATGATGGCACATCCATTACTAGCCAGCATGCGAGTATGATTAAAGGGCAGAGATAAGTCCCAGCAATCATTTGGTGCATTTTGATGTTAATATAGTCTACTGAGCAAGCACAGCTATCCCTATGAGAGGAAAAAAGACATCAATCATATCATTTAAGTGAAAACACAGTCCCAGTGTCAGCTGTATCTCACTTTAAAAATGAACTACTGTGCCTGAACACACAATACTGTGACCCCTGTCTGTAAAACACGACAGTAGGGTCCAAAAAAAGTGTATTTATGTGTACTGTGTTTATTTGTATTCTATACATATTAGATAAGTACAATTATTAGATAAAACCGATAAATGGAAAAATGTATGCATAGTAAATTACAATAATGATCATTATTACATTCTATACTGTGTCCAGTTTGTAATAATATTTAAACTTTTCCACTGCACAGTACCGGCTCGCCTCGGCTCGGCTCTGTTTGGTTTTCCACTGTGTAAAAGTTGTACCTGTACCGGCTTCCAGGTACTTTTTT
>JAUCMS010000127.1:10704067-10715810 GCA_032357445.1 Enteromius radiatus | reverse complement strand
AACTTTTACACAGTGGAAAACCAAACAGAGCCGAGTCGAGCTGAGGCGAGCTGGTACTGTGTAGTGGAAAAGCGCCATAAGTGGGGGAACTGATGTGTTAATCATATAACAGCACTAATAAATATATATATTATATAATATCCTTAAACAGGTGGTTTGGTTTTGGTTTAGGTTCACAATAAAAAGGGGAGGGGAAATCATCCCAGATCTTTGTGTTCTTTTAAACCCCTCTGTATTTAGAACTTTGCAAATTCACACACACAGTATTGAACCACAGTCTTTGAACACAAGTAAGGACTACAACAGCTGAAGTCTAATCACAGAGAGACATTAAAGGGAAGGAAGCTGATGCCGGCTTCAGAGGAGTTATGAAGAAACACCAGAAGAGAAACACCTGTCTACACATAGCCACAGGGAACCATAGAGAACAATGAGCAAAGGCTTTCAGCTTTAATACTAAAGTTTAGTTAAACACAAACAATATTATGAAGCGAAAAGCTCTGTTCTCCTTTCCTTTATTTTCTTGTAAATTTTCTTCCCTCCTGTTCAGTGGAATCAGCGCGCAGAGATTTTTAGTTTGCCATGATAACATTAAAGAAAATCTACACTGAGTTGATATCACAGTATCTGTTACTGAATGGACTGCTTTGTTTTCAGGAAAACAATTAAAAAGTTATGCTTGTAATAACAACTCGTATGGCAAAAAGCATGCACAATAGACGTTTTAGGCCTGGATGTTCTTGAGCACATTTTGCTTGGAATAACACATTAAATGGCCTTGCTGATAAAATGGTTGGTTTCACTTTATCTTGAATTATATTGCCTGAAAATCCAAGCCATTGTATTTCAAAGTTTGCTCATGACCTTCCAAATGAGTTTCTGTAACCTCCTAATCCACTTAAATTAACCACCAGTAAAGTCTCCATTTTGAGCCGGGCCATCATAGTGCAGCAAAAACCATCGCCGATTTCTTTGCAGAAGCCCAGTTATCTGTCACTCTGAGTGTGTGTGTGTGTGTGTGTGTGTGTGAGGAGTCCCTTCTTTTTTAAGAAGACTCCTCTGCTCTTAAACCATCAAGAGGTCCCTGAATTTTCACAAGTCAGTAACAACCCTCTCAAACTGCCATCCCTGTGCTTTCTGTGACCTGATTTAGAAAAGAAGGGAAAATGGGTCTTGTGATGTGATCTGTAACACCCTCTACTGTGCAACATGATGGACGTGAGCCATAAGAAATTGTTCGGGATCCCCAGGGACTCCAGCCACCTTTTCAGAAGCGAGCCAGGATAACACAACACAACACTCCCAACTCTAGTTGCTTGCTCCAGCATTAAGGCATGACATTTGAAATGTGTTCGACCACAATCTGTGCGCAGTTCCCTTTTAGAGAACATGCTCCTTCAGACAGACACCTTAATCCTTCCTTCTACCTCTGACCATGCATGTGTGTCTGCGACTGTTAGGATTATGTGGCCCGCCATCTGAGAACTTTCCAAGATCGAAGAATGACCGGTAGATGTATCTTATCCAACTTCTGTAAACTGGCATTGCTGTTAATGGTTGTCCTGTCAAATGCTGTGGCAAATGATTTGGCATCGGCTCTTAAATATGCTGCCAAAGGCCCTTGTAGAAAAAAAAATAAAAATAAATCATGGACAGATCTATCTTTGCTAAAATGGTGATTTTACTAAGCATACAAAATACCAATAGATTTGACTATGTAAAATATAGATTATCTAATTAATCAAATAATTTTAATGATCCATTTAATGCACCACAGCAAAAAAAATAAATTATATTATATTATAATATTCACAGTTTGAACTGAATGTGATGCAATAAATACAGCAAAATAATAGCAAAGAAATTCTTACTACTGAATTCTATTCAGTCAGTGTAGTCCAATTCATAAGTCTGTTCTTGTTAATCAAAACCGTAAAGCATAACGACCAGTCTAGCTTGGTTTCTGAAATTAATTTGAATAATTTACAGAATTTCTCCTGTATGTATAACAAAAAATATACCAAAATTAGTGAAATTAAATGTAAATCAAGAGCTTGCAAATCAAAATAGAAGAAATGTGCATCAATACCCAGCCTTACCAATTATAATGGAACACAATAGCATTCTTTATGTAATGATGCACTATATGTACTGACAACATACTGGAAAACTGAGCAGTTTGTAAATATACTTTCTATGATTGCTAATCCAATTCTATGTGTGGTGTGTAACAGATGTAACTGCAAAATGTAAAGTATAAGTTGTATGTGCAATTATGAGTTAGTTTCTCCCAGATTCTGCGCTGACCTTGGAACAAAGCAGCACTTGAACCATTATTTTAATAAGCTGAACTCTTTTGTGAGGCAACACCTCGCTGGGGTTGCACGGCCTCCTCAGAGTGTCAAAGTTCCACATAAACACATTTTACTGGAGCAGTAACCCGATCTAACAATGGCTCTGTTTAACACCTCGCCTATCTGATATAACAACATGCCCTCTCCCACCATAAGACTCCTCTCCGCTCGGGTCTGTTGCTCTAATTAACAGCAGGGCCTGCTGGATGGATGTTGGCGGTGGCGCAGGGCAAGCATTCGAGAGAGACTAATATGGACTCGCTGCAACTTTGTTCAGTTTTCCTCTCTCTCTCCAACCAAGTCCTCAGCTTTAGAGGGGCGTTTAGCATACCGCCGCATCCTGATCCTGCCTTATTTTTCCTCTTTTCCTCCCCCTGTTCTTCTCCATTTGTGCTTCCTGTGTGCGTAACATCCCTGTTCTGCCAAACGTATATATCTATATCTCCAAATTAAACATTGGAGCGAGGGCTTTGAAAATGAAAATGTAAATCCGACGGCAGATGTAGTGGAGGAAAGCGATCTGCCTCGATGCGTTGTTCTGTTTGTGACCTTGGTGGTTTGCGTCCCATCTAATAAGCTTAAACAAACAGCGCAGAAATGTGAGTTGTGTGTCCCTTTCCGTGCTTCAGCAAGCATCTACTTACCTCTCCAAGGTTACATACCTCACAACACTCCCTCTACATCTCACTCTGCTTTTAGCAAGTCGCAGAGAAATGAGGAGAGTGAGAGGAGAGGTACGGAGGATAGAGGCGAGGGGAATCTTTTGAACTTTTGACTACATTATAGTATTTAGCCGCTTGTGTAAAATCCAGCTGGCTTTGGTCTGAGCAAAGTCTCATTAGTTACTCCGGATTTAAAAGAGAGAGGGGGAAAAAAACAACAAAAAAAAACTTTGAGCAGCTCAATTGCTTGCCTTAGACCTGTTTTCATTGCTTTTGCAGTGTGCTAGGCAAAAACTCTTTGAAGAAGGGGATTAGAACCATGTGATCATTTTAATTAGATCATTAGCTAAGAATTAACATCTAGGTTTGTACCCTCATTAACAAAAAATACCTAATGTGTGCCAAGCTGGATTCACGTATCGCATTAGATGTCCAATGTGGTTTTTTTGTTTTGTTTAGTTTTTTTTTCCTCCCACTTCTTTGGTTGTTTTCTTTCCTTTTTTCAGTTTATTGCATGATTTTATAAAGGCTAAGAAAGGTATAAGTGAGTAAATCTGCTTTTTGTGTTTTCTCTCGCAGGCTCTTTGGTACAACGGGGAACTGTGCAGCCTGCAGTAAACTGATCCCAGCCTTTGAAATGGTGATGAGGGCCAGAGATAATGTTTACCATTTGGACTGTTTTGCCTGTCAGCTTTGTAACCAGAGGTAAGGAGAGAAAGAGATCACAACAAGCCTGGAAGATTGTCTTTCTTTATATATAGAAATGCAGAAGAACCTATTAGCTCGCACACAAATCGCTCAGTGACTTCTAGCACTGTGACATTACACTCTCCGATTGGCCCATAGCCTCTTCTCTTAGGGATGCACCAAAATGAAAATTCTTGGCCAAAGTCGAAACAAAATGAACCGTTTTGCCAAAGGCCAAATACCAAACAGATAAATTCACCACATGCATTTTTGCTAATCTAAAATTAATTAGCACTGATTTGTTTTTTTTGTTTTGTTTTTTTTTTTACACTCTAGCAGACATTTTACCAGCAAAGCTTAACTTAGAAGTATTAACTAAATAACAATATTTTTTGGCCATTTTTGAGACCCCCTGCTTGAAGACAAATAGGTAGGGAAAAAAAGTTGCAAATCCGCATATTAGAATGATTTCTGAAAAATTCAGTGACACTGAAATCTGTAGTAATGCTGCTAAAAATTCAGCTTTGATCACAGGAACAATTTACATTTTTAGTAATGTAAGTAAGGACCTTGGACTTTGAACCCTGGCTAACAAGAAGATAGCGCCATGAGCTCATGCACCACTGTCTGAATACAAACAACTTGTGCATGTATTAGCAAACATGATGTTCTGCAGTTTATTCACTAATTGTTTAAGGCCATTCTGCGAATTCAGTCATCAAAGAGTAAACAGTTACAACCACTCCTTCCTCTGTGATGCAGCACTAAACAGTCATTGTTCGATACAATTTATTTGCTTATTCTTGAACTCCAAAAGAGCTTTTTTTTTTTTTAGGCCGAATGATTTCAGAAAATTCGGTGCATCCCTACTTTCTACTCTGCGTTTTCATCTCAAAGCTACAAGTTTTGTCCTGGTTTGTTTTGTAACCAGAAGTGGGATTATAAGCTTGAGTTTAGTGAAATTAACCAGCGCTTCAGTGGCGATACCGTTGCCAGACCAATACCAAGCCTGATCAAAATGTGAACGCCTTATTGAACACAGTCAGCCAGAAAGACCCTACTCAATACACAGTCAAGCCAAGCACGTCACCGCAATGTGTCTCGCCGAGGGAATTAAGCGGCCGGACAAATGAACTTTTCAAGGATCATCCTTCCAAACATTTCTGGGGAGCAAAGGAGTGTGACGGTGTCTTAAATGCTCTAGTGTGTGACCCATTTCTAAAAAAGACTTTTGTGTCGTTCTTGAAAGCTGCGGAATGCACACGCTAAACTTATTGAATACGACAGCAAATACAAACAAGCTCAAACTACAGTGTAGAACCGATGCCGCAAAAAAGGCCTCCTTTTAAAGAATCTCAATGCAGCAATCAAACAAAATAAAGCATCTGGTAGGAAAGGTGAATTAATTGTCAAGTGGCATATTTGGTGAGCACCAGGCGTGTAATAAAGTTTGGTGAGTGAAGCCTCACTGCTGACGGATGCCACACAAGCCTGGTTCTCCTGTGCTCCGCTCTTTTCCTTGCCAACACAGTGATTGATAAGAGAAAACATCATTGGCAACGCTTTCATCATGGACGCACTATTGTCCATAAACATTCATGGCTTTCATATGCAAACTTGTCAATGTAAAAATGCAGTGCACACATGGAATGTTTTTCTCTTTAATTGGCATGAAATTTCATGGGAAGTTTTTAGAGTCTAACAATTTATACTTTGGCAAGGAGCCCCAACATAGGGGAAAAAAAACCTCAGTGGTGGGGTTTCCTTGGAAACTGGTGCAGAGTGTTTTTTTTGTTTTGCCAATGAAAAGAAATGGTGGCATGCTTTCATTAGGTGCCAATCCTGTCCTGCTTTGAAAAATGCTGTTGGTTTTCAAAACATTTAGTTAAAGCTGTACCTTATTGCCACATCACTAGAGACTTTGAGACCGTCATAGAAACAGTAGCGTTCCTGATGCTGACTGGATGTTCATTAACACTGAAGCAGTGACATTTCCTAAACCAAAGAAAATTTAATTGATTAGTGTGTATTTATTTATACATGTATTTTTATGCATATTGTAAAAATATCCTACACTTTCATTATGTGAAAATGTAAAGTGCAGTGTGTCAACGCTGTAGGCCACACTGCACTGAATTAAATACATTTTAAAGCATAAAAAAGCACATAAATAAATATATAAAAGCATATTTAAAATAAAACAAAATTTAAATGATATGTCCGTAAATTCTTCTTACAATTTAGCTTTTTGTGATGTGTGTCCAGTTCAAAAATCAATTCTTTAATTCTAACTATTTTTAGTGTTTCAGTGTAAAGGTCTGATCAAGCCTGATAAAATACAAATATTCACCAAAACTATTGAATCAAAATTTCCTAAAATCCTTGAATGATCATTTGTTACACACACTATAAATTAATCAACCTAGCCACAAAACAAAAAAACTAAAAAAATCTGTTGTGGACTTGGTGTGAATTGTCTAAGTGAATGTGTATGTTGACCTATGTGTTTGTTGTTGTTTTTCTGCAGGTTTTGTGTGGGCGACAAGTTTTTCCTAAAAAACAACATGATTCTGTGTCAGATGGACTATGAGGAGGGGCAGCTCAACGGGAGTTTTGAGACACAAGTTCAATAGCCAATCAAACGACGGCAGCGGCAGCTCTCGGTCACACAAACACACGCTTATGTGCGATGGATGTTCTGCTGCACTCAGAGAGAAGAGCATCTGTCTGCTTGCCTGCAATACTTTTTACAGTAAAAGCCCTATTGGTCCCTGAGGACTCTATTGTAAATGTACTACTTTTTGGCCCTTCCTGTCCCCAACACTGAGCAGTTACACGTTTTGATGTACAGTTGTGCCTGCTTAGCTGAGCACTGTATTGCCTGTATGGTTTTTGTGATGTTTTTCTGTTTTGGTCTCTAACTCTCTCTCTCTCTCTCTCTCTTACACACACACACACACTCTATTTCTCTTTCCCTTGTTCTTCTAATGCTTCTCTGAGGGTATGTACAGTCTGTTTTCTGTATATATAAACTGGAACATTTATTTTATGAAACTGTAATGCAATTTTATTACCAGTGTGAATTAAAAAGATTCTTAAATGTTGATAGTTGAGTTTGTTTTCTGATCCCAAAGCCAAAGTTTGAAGAGGCTGGCCCATGTATCAACAAATGTAATTATTGAACTCTCTTAAAATGGCTAAAGCTTCAAAAACATTTATCAGACAACTATAAAGAAATAATAAGTCACAATTTTATATACAGAATGACATAATGAAACAGCATATTTTAATTGCTGATGGACTAAGATGAGTTGTTTTCAGATGAATTAAATGCGGTCTTATTTCGAATAAAGCAAATGAATTCAAAAACTCCCAAGTTGTTGTTGTCGTCATGATAACATTGAATACCACAACAGATCATGCTGAGTGTCTGCATCTGAGTTTTGCAAACTCTTGCCTATTAAAGAATTCTTATCCTTGCGTTTGGTGATTGAAGTCTTGAGTTCATGTCTGACACGCTACGACTACATCAAAATATCACAAGGCCTCATAATGAACTGTTGTCTGGAGAAAAATAACAGCATGGTATTTGTACGAAAAACATACAGAGCAATTTGTCGTGCCACCTTGGGGTTTTCAGTCTTTTTGTGGCACAGAGGCATTGTGAGAGTTAAACTGCTCTCTCAAAAGTGCTGCATTTCCGAATGGCTTTCATGAACAAAAGAAGTGCAATTAAAGGATTGCGACTGAGGTGACACAATCTTCTGTCCCATTACTTTTGATTTTCATCTGTTGGTGGTAATTCTTGTTTCTATGAGCTCTGAACCACAGGAGAGCTGCTTCACGGAGGATCTGCCATTTAAAGCAATTAGTTTCATTCATTGTGGGTAAGAAATGGGAAGGGTATCAGTTGGGGTCTTACAGCATATTGAAATTTCATTTACAGATGTCCAATACTTAAAGCAGACTCTCCGGTATAGTTTTGCTAAATGGAGCCTTTCATGCTATTTATACGGAAAACTTCTCCCTGTTTCCCAGAGTGCTTTGAAAACTTCAGACTTAAAAGAACACAAGGTAATTAAAAAGAACAAACATGATACGAACATTTAAACCTTTTTTTTTTTTTTTTTTTCATAAAGGCTGTCTAATACCTGTCAAGACTTTAAAATATAAATTCTCATTTATTTAAATGTTTTAAATATTTTTTCCAAACTGCCTATAAAGATTATTTCACACAACACAATAGCATAATAACTTACACAAACATTCTGTAATCAGTAAAACAGTGCTCATTTTCACAGGTGCGCACAAAAAGAACAAATGTGAAAATAACAGACCATCAAGTGAAGGAATAAAGGCGCCCAAACAATTGCCAAATCACCATAAACTTTTAATGTTTCTCCCCACCTGCATCAGTGAAACGTTTACAACCACACATGGACAGCATATGGGTTTTGACCTTTAGGCCAGACGTACCTAACCAAACTGTGCTGCATGTACCTATACTGCTGATGACGGAAGACTTTCTGGAAACACTGCTCCAGCAGGGAAGCAGACCAGAGACATCATTTGCTAACAAATAAATCAAGTGTACAATGTGCATTAATTAGAAATTCATTAAAAATTCAGACTCACCGGCAGGTGTGCAAATAAAGGATTAGCGAGACAGCAATTACACCACATAAGAGTACCTTTTAATTGCAGCTCCTGGATTGATTTACAGAGGGAGACAATCAGGCTCTGTGCAAGATGCCTGATTGCTCATTTTCTAGAAAAATAATGAGGGAAAAGACCACATACACACACACGTATCATCCCCAGCTGCAGCATTACCTCACACGCACAGGCACACACACGACTGCACATGTACTTACTGGTGATTTAAAGGTGAAATGTGTGTAATTAAAACTACAGGTGCCTTGTCTGTGCTACAGTGCATTTCCCTGGGCAGATAAAAGCCGCAATATGTTGGATTTTGAATGGTGGCCCAAACCGGCATTAACTAGTACAAACCAGAATGAGAAACGGGTCTTTTAAAGCAAATATATTTCCATGCAGTATTTAATGAATGCTGGCAGAAAGCATTTATTGGTGCACATTCCAGTTTATTGCTAATTCTTTTAATTATGCTCAGTTATAAAATACCACTGTATAAAAAAAAAACCTGTGGTTGTCAAAATAAATAAATATCAAGAATTTATAAATGTATAAATCATATAGTTGACATGGTAATGTGTCCTATTAAAACCAAAAAAATAAATAAAATAAATGTTTCTCATGTTATTATATATATATATATATATATATATATATATAAATGATAAATTTAATATAAATTATGTATTTTTTTAATTATATTAATATATATATGTAAAATTTGGGCAAATATATATATAAAATGATAAATTTTATATAAATTCTATATTTTTTAAATTAATATAACTAATGAATAATATATGAGAACAGATTCTTTATGATTATGGCCTTGTCTGGTCTGACTTGATAGCAGAGGATTTGCTATTCACACTATGTTGTCTCTTCATCAACGTAATATTTATAAAATATTTTTTCCCTTTTCCCCTCTCGACTACACATTAGTTCCCGACATGCCCAGTTATTTCAAGTTTTAAGCAAAGTGATCAAAAAAGAAGGCATTCAACATCAAAGACACAAGTTATTAAAAATGGTCAGACTGAGACTATGTACTATTGTAGAATATGTATAACACACGCTGTATATGATGCTGACCTGCTTGTGCACCCCTGGGTGAAATTATTCCTGTTACACCCTTCCAAATGGACAGACTGCAGGAGAGGCAAAATAAACGCAGAAATACATAAACTTGCCCCCACAGCATTTTGCTTATTCTATGATCTCATTCTTAAATTAAACCAATTTGCCTAGAAATTGGTTTTAGGGTCTACACAGAGTGTTTTGTACTCTAGCTCCTGCACACACGCACACACGCAGAAGAAATTTCAGTCACATTCCCTCCTCCACCCCCCCTCTGCCTCGCTGCAAATCATGTTTGACTTTGAAGTGCTAATTTTGGAAGTTTAGCCAATTTTTATTTGCTGCTTTGAAATGTATCCTCTAAGCTGCTGCAGCAGCAATGAAATATACAGCCCCTCTACAATGAGGGATAAGTGACCAAAATGAGAAGCGCCTGTTTCTCTCCCAGTACATTATATAACTGTGAATAATCTGCGTGGTGCACTTTTCCCGCGCCGTATGTCGGCTCAATTTATTCCTTCTAACATTAGCCGCCCTCCCCCTTTTAGCCGTCCTCAGTCTGTCTCCTATTTGAGCTAGATGGGCGCTATTTTGAATGCTGATGACACATTTGGGCAAAACGCATGGTGCAAAGTGAACACGCGTGTAGAGTCAAGTTGTAGACGGCACGTAGTTGCTTAGATGAGGCTATACAGAGACAATACGTTTTCAATCCTGTAGGACAAAGATCTGCTCAACCAGACGTCTCGACTCCAAATCCAATAATGAAAAGCTCATGAATAGCAGGGCCGTATCAGTGGACCCACTACACAAACAATACAATGAAATTATCATTTTTCTATTCCAGTAAATGAGCTCAACAGAATAATATGATACAGCTGTAACTGGGAGACAATTTGTCTCAAAGCACAGGCTAGGACCCTTTGTTCAGAGGGGGCAGGGGACAGGTGAGGCCTATTTATTGGAGCACGCTGGCTATGTATTCCAATCAGGGAAGCGTCGGGACTGTTGTGGCGGGAAAATGTCATTATTGCAATCAGCCTTGGGTTAGAGAGGGACTCTGCTGTATGGAAAGCAGTCGGGAACAATGAGAGAAGGCCTCGGTAATGGAGGAGCCTTGAATTCCACTTCATTTGCTGCTCTAATGGATGCGGGGCTGACCCCAATCACAAACCCCTCTTTTATTTTCATCAGAAGACAACGGATTTGCAGAAAAGTCGAGTGCATACAGATAAATAAATATACTCGCACACGGGGACCTACGCAAACGCGCGCACACCTGGCCAATAACAACGCAGCAGGCAAAAAGGTAAAAGAGAGAAAAGAAAGCCCCCCCTGTTCGCCCCCAACACATCTCTGCTCTGCTATGGTTTTGGACTTGGCAATAAATTGCTTTGGTAATCAGCTTTTTGAAAAGCTTATTTACTGCTTGTTCTCTGTTTATTGTGCTCCTCAGAATGAAATATAAAATTGGATTTCATTAGATGTGCAATTTTCTCTTTCTCGTAAAGAAAGGAAGAGAGAGAGAGAAAATCACCTTGTTGGATATAGAGAATGGATTCAGGGCGCACTGTATATATTACTGTTGATTAAGTTTCTCTCCGGGCTGACGTGGTCCTCTATTGCTCTAAGTACTGATACGAGCCAGAGTGCAATGTGAGCTCGGGCAGTTACAGTCAGATATTTCATCCGTTAATCCAGCGAAATACTCTTCGTCCAACGTTGATGCCAGGATTGTGTGTCAGAACCAAACTGAACTTAAACAGGTGTGACAAACAAGATGGCAACTGCAAATTAGAATGAATTTCATATAACTTTTCAAGACAATCTTGAACGCTGGCTTGACAAAGCTAAAACAGTTTAACTTGGCCTTAAAGGTTTACTAGAATAGGTAGAGTGACAGATACAGAATGAACGAGATACTATAGAATGATTGGGGAAAACAACATATTGATATTGACCAAAGTTATTTTGAATATTGCATTTTCAATACAAATTAAATATTTGAGAGAACATCACATAAGCTAACTTCATTAATTGATGTTTTCCTAAAATGTGTTCTTTTCTTTCTTTTTTTTTATCTCACCATTATAGTATTTAGTGTTCCCTTTGGTTGGGGACTTGGAAGCTGTTAGTTGAACTAAAATAATTCTTACAAATTAAAGTAATATGATCAAGTCACACACAGACTTCAACATTAAGTACAAAAATCACAACAATGGTTGTGGTTTTTATTAGTGCTGTCAAACGATTAATCGCGATTAATCGCATCCAAAATAAAAGTTTTTCTTTACATAATATATTTGT
>JAUCMS010000127.1:10670992-10686657 GCA_032357445.1 Enteromius radiatus | reverse complement strand
ATATATATATAGGAATTAGGAAAATTCCTAAAAAACTCTTTAAGAAACTCGAATAATTGTATTGCACGTAAGAATCTTAATTAAAATTAAAAATAGTTAATGCATAATTACATTTAAGAAGAAAAATGTACTGACACAATACAATTTTCAACAAAACAAAAAACAGTTAATAATGTGAAAGTTTCAGATTGAACTGTTAGAGTTTAAAAGAGTTCCACATTATATTCTATTATATTAAAGTATATTTAGTATGGCTTATGAAAATACCGCTACACTATCATTTGGTTTGTTTTGAATTTATGGAGTCTTTCAAAACAAATTTAGTTCATGCACCTCTGAAATAATGGGGTTGACTAATGTTATGTATAGGTAGGTTACTGTACGATTATATTATGGTAATGTTATGTGTGTCATTATTGTACTGCACAGTGTAAAACTACATAAATATCTAATCTAAAGTTTCTGAATTCTGTTTTGTCTCTAAAAACTAAATTCATGGCAAGGCATCCACTCTGAGTCAACACATGTAAAAACAAACAGCTCTCTGTCACACTTGAAGAGTCCACATGTATTTGAAGCATTTACATTCCTCACAGTGAGGCATGTGTGCGCTTGTGATGCCGACTCGCCTGTGGGTGGGTTTCTGCTAATATGCTTGTCTGTGTGTTTATGCACAAGTGTGTGTGTGTGTCCGACTTTTCTACCATGTGCAACTGAACCTGCAATTTCACAGCGCATCTCTCGCTGTGCTGCAGTGTCGTGCTGGTGAGGTACCTTAAATAATGTCATTTCCCCCCTGCTGTTTGAGATCAAAGCTTCTATCAGCTGAACCTCTGTGCCTTCTCCACCCTCACAGTGGCCCTCTCCGCCTGCCCACACTCTCTCCACCACATACAGCGTCCACAACAAAGATGCAATGCACTGGCAAACAACTCTAGATGTCAAACAAAGCCAATCAATTGCTTGTTTACTGTGTGAAAACACAATCAGTTATGGCTTACCTTTAAAACGATAGGTCGGGCACATGTAATTACCTTGCTGGAAGGAGTTTGCACCACTGTTTTAATACACTGACATTTGTGCCATATATGTAGTTTGTCACTAAGAAGTTTAATGAAGACTGGCATTGGCTTTATAAACAACAATTTCAATGCAAATGCAACACTGCTGTGGTAATTAGTATATTTGTTTTTCCCCATGAATAAGTTTTATAGTGTATGCACGCACGTCCAAATATAGGAAATTCATAGGGGAGACTTTTTATTAGACTTTTGACTTTTTATTACAATGAATGTTTATTAATGTATAAGCATGTGCCCTAAAGTCTTATACACACTACAGTTCAAAAGTTTGGGGTCAGCAGGTTTTTAGGTGTTAGAGTCAGACACACACACATACATTTTCCAACTATTGTTTGTCTATTGTTTTAACTATTGTTTATTATAATTATTGTGATTAATATCAATTCTGCAGGTGAACAGTCATCCCAAAAAGGTACAAAATCACTTGACCAACTCAGTCCAAGCAGTCTTTTGCCATCTTCAGGAAATGGCTAAAGACACATCTCTTCCATCTTCACTTGATCTTCTAAATTCTTTTCTATTGTATCTACTTGTTTTTATTTGTTTTATTTATTATAAAAAAAACGTGACCCACAAGCGTTCTAAATTTTTATTTACATTTTTATTAATAATAGTAACTTGAACCTCTAACATAAGCTTTTTATTTATTATATATATATATATATATATATATATATATGTGTGTGTGTGTGTGTGTGTTTTGAAAAAACTTTATGTGCTATGTATTAGATCATGTCAAAGAGCTTAAATATTGCTGCTCTTTTGTTGGATTGTCCTCATTTGTAAGTCTCTTCAAAAAAATAAATCTGCTGAACAATTAATGTATGAGAACACAGTTCAGCCTTTCATTAATTTAATAATTTAAATGAAGCTGGCCTGAAGTGTACGCCAGAGTTGTTGTTGTATTGTGTTTACTTGTTTAGAGCTTTGCAACAAAGGGATGCTCGAAGGATCAAATTTGCATAACAATATTCTAATGCCATAGATATTTAAAGACAACATACGGTACAATTTTTAGCATTCACCAAAAATAATTCATGCATTTTGACCTTTGACCCCTCAAACTCTGGCTGAGTGAGGGGAGCAGCAGCAAGTAATGTGATGTCTTGTGCTGGTAGGACATCAGTGCTCTCTGGCCGAGGCCCAAGCTGCTTTCCCACACGCACAGCGCAGCAACAGATCAGATTACTATTTACACTGCTTTTCAGCCTTAATCAGGATACCCATCTGCTGCCTCTCTTCACCGCATAATATATCATCAACACATTCACAACACTGTCCAGTTATGCTTTACTCTTGCACGCTCACACACACACACACACACACACACATCCAGCATGGCTTCCCCATTCCACAGTACAAAGACAGGTTGAAGGTCTGGCATGCATTTGAACTCAAATTATTAATCAACTTTCAAGCATCCATATGTGGCGTCCTGCTCTCCTTATGGTTACAAATGGAGGATGACAACTGGCCGGTGTCTCAAGGCCTGGCCCACACAGCCAAGCTTCCTCAGGTTCGCATTAATCCAGCACATTCACTCACCATCACTGTCTCTCCTCCATGAATATAAAGGCACCTGGATTTGTAACAGTATGTCCTTCACGACACTCAAAGCCAGCTTCATTCCCATCAATATTAAATAAAAATTAAAGCCCTCTCGATATATATGGGAGTGTGCATTGATTTAATATTTCACCCCAGCAGTGAAAGAAGCCCTTGCTCCTGCACTCAACTTGCAATTTGGAAATAAATTGACTGATTTAGACAGAGCCAGAAAGAGAGAGAGAGAGCAAAACGGGGTTCAATGCGAACCTGGTCCGTCAGCACCGAGTAAGGTGACATTGCACAACAAATCACTTGCATGAATATAGAGAAAGAAAACGATTGCTATTTCTGAAAGCAATTTTGTTTGTTGAAGATGTGTTGATTGCCATGTATGTGAATCTATCGCTCACATGACAGGAAGGGGCACAAACGTTTCATAAGAGTCAATGGCATATTTTGCTTTTAGCATAAACAATTCAAGCACTAAGACTTTCATGCAAAGACTTTTGTGGCAGTGCGTCCATTGTACTTAAAGTAAGCCTAATGAAGAATAATTAGGTAGTTAAAACGTTGATAACAGAGCATTCTCAGTAAACAGATAAAAGATGAGCTGGCCTGGAGGAAGAGTTTGAGCACACATGTACATTCGCATTAACTTAAAGACCAATACACTTTTCCAATTTCCTTTCATTTCTTTAAAAAACTGGAAATGGCCTTTTTTCCTCATTAAAACTGTATGTGGTAATCTCAAAACTTTAATTAGGAATTATTTGAAATGCTTTTGAATAGGAATATTTATTTAGCTTAGCAACAAGGTATTTTCACACCAAGGCAGGCCATGATATGCACTCAAAAGTATTGAGGGGACCATTAATGGATTTTTTTATGTTTTTTTTAAACAGAATTTAACATCAAAAATGGAAGCGGCTGTGTAGCCTTTTCATGACTGGTTCAAGGTAAATGGTAATACTCAGTAGGCCTATAGTATCTTAAGTATCCTATGAATATATTTAATTAAAAATATATAGAACATGGAATAAGTAATTTTTTTCAATGCATAAATCAATATTAAACATAAAATTAATAATTTAATAACTTAATTTAATAACTAATTTAATGCATGATATTAACTTTAGAACATAAATGGAATCATATAGCCTAAATAGCTTTATTCCTTCATTTAAATGTTATTAATTATTATAGTTTTATTAATTAAATCATATAAACACACAAACTGTCCACAACGTATACAAATGTTCTGTGAATTCCCTCATAAACGACTCTGTAATGTAGTTGAAATCTCAATAAAATGCTTTTAATGAGCGCTATAATCACGACAGCACTGCCATCTACTGGGCTAATAGGTCAATAACAACAAGAACATTAACAAACTCATGATGATAATAATAATAATAATAATGATATCCTATCATCATAAATGCGGTTGCCTTACGCAAACACTGGTATGTAAATTTGTAGTGTCTTATGGATATGATAAATCCTCTGTGTTCATGTGCAGCGATAACATTTCAAAAAGGAGTAAAAGACTAAAAAAATGATCTCATAACACAGGTCAATAACAAGTCACGAAAATGACTGATGATTCTGCGTGAGTTGATTTAATGTGTCGTCAGTCTAATCTCAGCCGGAAGGCGGATTAATGCTTCCAGTCATTTCCGCTTCAGCGAATCAACAGGAAATTTCGTAAAAGTGATGTCGTGATGTTGACGCTTTTTACTGTTTGTTCAACAGCATCTCTTATCTCTGTCTCATCGATATGGCTGTTTCAACATGTCAGAAGATCACCTTCATCTCTTGCATCGTCCTCTGCATGTCTTTATTCCTACCTAAAATATTTTTACCCAGAGTGAAGAAAGAAACAGTGCAGTCGGAGGGTAAGATGAGACTAACGTTAATGTAATTGCTCATTTATTGCTTCATTAATGCCATTGCTGATTTGACCATCCCTGTGATCTCTGTGCTCAGGTCCCCTGTTAACCTCTAGCAGCTCCCAGTGTGTGGCTTCATAATGTGAGGATTACTTTCCCAATGTCGTTTCCAAAACAAATCTATCCTTATTTATTTCTACATCTTTTACAAATCTTAATACAGTAACCATAAAAATGACATGGAATCATTAAAGCTTTATAAAGAGTTGTCATTTGTTGAATTGAGTTTACGTTTGCATTTCATGTTTTTGAAAAGCACTGGCTGCTCAGTTTTTATACTGAAAAATGTAATTGCTCTTTTGAGTGCAATCTCTGTAAAATGGCTGTATTTACTTATTTTTATAGTTGGACCAGGACATTTTCCTCCCCCACGACACAGACATTCATTCTCTGAAGATCATGATCACTGGGACACAGACTCTCATTACATCAAGCATTACAACCCCGAGGCCATTGCCAGAGCCAAAGGTGCTGGCAAGCCAAATCTCCTGGGCCAGGTCATCCCTGTGTATGGCTTTGGGATCTTCCTTTATATCATCTACTTGTTCTTTAAAGTAAGTCTTATCAGAAGCTATTTGGAAAGCTGCTCTGTTATACAGAAATGTTCAAATGTTTAACAGAAATGTTCAAAGTTCAAATGTTTAATTAGATTTTTCATGTTTTTTGGTGCTTTTTTGATCTAAAATACAGTAAAGACATTAATATTGTTAAATGTTATTACAATTTAAAATAACAGTTTTGTATTTTTAATGTATTTTAAAATGTACAGTAATTCATTACTTTGCAAAGATATATTTTTAGCAGCCATTACTTACATTTTCAGGGTCACATTCATTTAGGAAAACACACATTATATAAAGTATATATAATCATGATGCTTCCTTTGATCTTTCAATAGCTGACCTCTAAGGACAAACCTCATCGACAAGGGTGCAGATTCCCTATACTGGAGTCAGAATACACATTTGAAGACATGCGTGAGTTTGCACATATATCAGTCCTAGTTGTACAAAAATATAAACCTAATAGATAATTTTATTTTATTTTTTGTTACCTTTTTTAATATCACATTTCTGTTTTACTATTATTGCATGCATTCTCAGCATTTCAGTATCTAAACCACATACAACTGCAGATTAAGATCCTGTCTGAGACCTGTAAAGCTTTGTTCTCTCCCTTTTGTTCAACCCGTATTAGCAATCAAAAGTAATGTTTTATAAGCCTAGCAGCTCCTAATACCAATTAACTGCATGTCTTTTTGATCAGTAGTAAGAGGTTTAGCTCTATTCATCAAATGGATGCCAAAGGGTGGAGGGAGCAACTGATAGAGCACCAGCACTGCACTCACAGTGTACAGCATGTGTATGAAAGCTCAGACTTTACAAATGTGGCCTCCGCATGTTTCAATCAATCAATCAATCAATCAATCACTTTTATTTATATAGCGCGTTTAACAATACAGATTGTAGCAAAGCACTGAACATAATTTCTTAACCTCATTCAATTGTCTCCCTGATACTGCAGCTACTTGTCAGCTGATCCAGATGCAGGCCAGAATGAGTGAGAAAGCCAGAGAAAAAAGAATATCTAAAGTTCTCCACACATCTGCCAGGTAATCAGATCCTATTTCTCTCCTTGCACTATCCAGTATCTTACTGATCAAAGAGCGGACATGATTTGCACTTCGAATAGAATGGCTATGTAAGTTGCTTTGGATAAAAGGATCTTCAAAATGCATAAATGTACATATAAACATAAAAAACTTTTTTTATATTCACTTAACAAATTCCATTTTCTCATTTTTTGTTTTTAGTATGTAATTAGTTGACAGGTATTTGACCCTGCATAATGCCATTGGTGGTTTGCTTTAATTAGTTCAGTTTTACTAGCTTTGCGTTTTTAATTACTTGTTAAAATAAAGAGCAATAACAGTGGTCTACTTACTGTTTTGCAGCTTCATTATCATCGAAAAATGTGTGTTCTAGCAGTGGTTGTGATTTGTTGCTTTTCTGTAACAAATCACTGCTTCTGACTCACTACATGTTCTGACTTCAGGTCACGCAGGGGCACACGGAGGCGTGAAGAGAGAAAGCTCAAACAGCTGAAGGAGATCACCCAAATGATGCGGGAGAGACAGTTGCGAGAGGGAGCCACGCCGGAGGAGGAGGCCGAGGAGGCCCCTTACACTGCAGATTGGGAAGGTATACCTCAAGGCTTTGTGTTGAGTCCACTGCTGTTTCACTTTCTTAACCCTTGAATTTAATTTGATTCACTGTTTCCCAAGGCTATCCAGAGGAGACCTACCCAGAGTTTAACATGTCCTCCCGCAGACGCAGATTTCCTAGTGTTATACTTGAAGAACCGGATCAAGTTATACCCACAGCAGAAGAGCTTGCTGAGAGAATGGAGAAGGAAGAGGAGGAGGAGGAGCCTGATGATGCGTGTACTGAGGAGGTGAGTTTGGAGAATAATGAAGGAGAAAAAGAAGAGGATGACAAAGATGAAGAGGAATATGAAGAGGAAGAATATGATTATGAAGAAGAAGAAGAAGAAGAGGAGGAGGAAGAGGAAGATGCGGAGGATATTGGAGAAGACCAGCCATGTCTTCCTAAAAGTATTGATGAGGGTGATGAGAAACTTGAGTACACAGGTGATAAAGAAGAGGAACGGAAACCAAGCAGGAGAAAACGACAAATCACTTTTAGTGATCACAGACATGTCTTCCATTATCCAAAGGGTGGAGCTGTTGGCTGCAAGTATGAGGAAGAGGAGGAAGAAGAACATGATAGAGAAGAGGAGGAGGAGGAGGATGAAGAGGAAGAAAATGGTGAGGATGAAGACTGTGAAGAAGAAGAGGAGGAAGATCAACGTACTGAAGATGGGCAGGGTGAGACAGAGAAGGAGGAGGAAGATCCACTAATGGAGGCTGAGAGCCTGGGATTCAATGATGAAGTGGAATGTGATCCGGAGGAACAGGAAGTAGACCTCATTGACTTCCTACAGACATACCAACCTGAGGTAACCATCATCTCAAACAAGTCAGAGTCTCCCAAAGCTCAAGCCTCTGGGACTCTTAGAATGCGTCACAAGAAACAAAAGGTCAAGAAGTGACCAGCCAGTCCCAAAACAAAAACAATAGTCTTCTGTTCGACTATCCTGTAGTTCAAACATTCCTTACTGTGAATCTTTCTTGCTTCGCTTCAGGAAACAGTTTCTCTGTAATAATTTAAGCTTTTCTGAGATTTCATTAATCTGTTTCCAAGAACCTGCTAGAGAACATTTTTAAAGTATGTTTTTATCAAAAATAAGCACTTCAAAGACAATTCTTCCAAAGAAAATCTTTGCCAATAAAACACTTCTGAACAGAAGTAGCTTTTATGAACATCATTTCAAGAGCACTGAAGTACTGTACCACAAATGCAATGACTTTATCATAAATATTTGAGATGCAAAAATTCACGTTCAGGTTTATTTTTTCATATTTTGAGTACTGTATACAAACACTGTATATTGACCAATGTACACATTTTACAAAACAATGTGACATAACAGTTATACATTATCACTTTAACACAAGAGTGGTGAGATTTTTTT
Source organism: Enteromius radiatus (assembly GCA_032357445.1). Taxonomy (NCBI): domain Eukaryota; kingdom Metazoa; phylum Chordata; class Actinopteri; order Cypriniformes; family Cyprinidae; genus Enteromius; species Enteromius radiatus. Next base: position 10,678,484 of record JAUCMS010000127.1, on the reverse strand, counting down.
CCAAACAATAAAAAATAGCAGAAAAACACATACATTTTCAGTGTTTTTAACCATTTAGAGCAAAACCAAAATGTTAAAGCATTACATAAAGTATAGAAAGTGCTGGAATGGTTTCACAAGGCAGTTATTAACAAACTGTAATAACTTTTGCAGTTTGACTAGAGAATTTAATATATATTTTATGTTCTTTTCTTTAAAAAAACAAAACAAAAACGTAATATTAAAAATACTTTTCTAGGGGGAAAGATATGTTTCAAAAGGAAATGTCAAAACATCTATGACAAAAAGAATGGTAACAAAAAAGCATTTGCATCACGCTTCATGTCTTTCTTGAATGAATGATGAATAAAAACTAACATTCTAAATATGATCTTTAACTTAAAATGTGCAATTAAGAATGTGATGTGTGATGGAAACAAACATGAATTTTTCCCATTAAACCAAAGGAGCTCTTAGCAAGAAACAAAATGATTCAGTTCTTAAAAATTCTAATTTTACAGTTTAGATTTTAGACAATGACAACATTAGATTTGTGACATTGCTGTAAAGTTGAACTGAAATGAAAATAGTATGATAAAAAATAAACTGCGAAGCAGATCTAGTGAATCAGTGTGGCCATCTGAAGACTTCTTCACAACACTTTAAAGAATAGTCTGGCTTAAAGGTACAGCAGGTTTTTGTTTTTCAGATGCCGCACTGATAATACAACTTCACTTATTTCCTTTCTTCATTAATCAGCACTATTTAGCAAAAACAGAAGTGTACAAGCTATAGTACAATTAAGTTGATTATTTGAGTTGTGTGTACATTTCACTCGGACACTTTGTTTGATCCGCATTTTCACAACTACCCTTCATGCAGCAGATTTCATAGATGACTTGTGTTGTGTTGCTCAGTATGTTTACATGCACAGTTATAATCAAGCTCCAATCGCTTGATCAAGTTCTGGTAGTCAGACTTTACAAACATCTGACCAGTGCAATTTCAACTGGACTAAAGTGTTTCCGTGAAATTATTAATGTAGGCAGACAGAAATCAAATTTTTAAATGTGCATGTAAACGTACTTACTAGCTGTATTGTCATTGTAGGTACTCGGTTCTGGTAAATCAGCTATTCCACAAACAGGAAACTAAACATCTCCCAGTATGTTGGAAATATACAGGTTATTTTCAAGAACAAAGACAGAAGCTTAAAAGGACCTGCATGACAAACAACACTGGCTGAAGAAAACAATGTAGCATCTCACCAACTTCAAGCATCACAAGTGTTTCGTCCAAAGGCACGATATTTACAGCTTTCCCCCATTCATCTCTGACTAAAGTGCTCAGTACATTCCCCTACAAACGTAGCGGGTCAGTATGAGATGATAATGTACTTACCCTGATATTGACCCTCACGTAAAATGACTTTCTACCCAATTCTTCCACCATGTAGGACTTCAGGTGCTTTTACACTAGAGCTACTGGTGTGGACCTGGATATGGTAAACCATTCATTTTAGTTCGTTATAATGATATAAAAGCCATTTCTCATGTCCTATTAAAACTGTATATTTACCATCCGGGAGGACACAAAGTCACAATGATTACAGTTGAATTTTAATAATTCCGCACCAAAAGCTCAAATGTGAAGGGACCTTAGTCAAGCTTTGTGTCTGAAGCGCAGTGAATTATGGGCATGGGGTAAGACACAAGCAGCAGATGGTATGGAAATCTATAAATACATAAATAGTGGTTAAATATGTCATACTTCATACTGGCTTTGAAGTCCTTGTGAAGCATGAATTGATACGTTACATATTTAAATGGCATGTCGTATGACAAGTGACATGTATAACTGAAGAAATGTCACATAAGAAAATTGTTTACAAAAGTTCATCAAATCAAATACTGTTATATCACAGCTACATGTTCTATTTCTTGTGAAAACTCATAATTGATTGGTTAGTGAACATTAATTGTTTTAGAATTATGACCATGGAAAATGATTTCCATTTTTGATCTTAGGGACAAAAGTAGTACTGTAAAAGTTACTTCTTTTAACATTAGCAAAATGTTAGTTTTACCTTGACGGTTAAGTAAAGAAAGCAGTAGGAGATTTTTGAGCGTCGATTCAAATGAATGCATCCTCTTCTTATAATCTTCCCCATTTGAGCTCTGAAGTCTTTGTGCTTTCCCCCAACTGTGATGCCCTTTTTTTAAAAAAGCGGAAATGCCACTTTGCTCACGCACATTCACACAAACTCCATGCCTCCAAAGGAGGATCTTGAGAGAGGGACCCTGCTGCTTTGGAGTTCATCGCAGCCCTTTACTCAGTGTTTGGGATTGTAAAGAAGTCTGGCTGGGCCCTCTCGAGCTCGTGGCTGGCAGAGAGAGAGATAGTTACTCACAGGCTAGCTTGCTGTCAAAACTGGACAGAGCAATAGCAAATGCCTGCAGGGCACACATGGGGTAGTTGTAGTCCATTGTGAAGACGTCCTCCGCCACACGACCAAACTGCATCACGATATAATCCGCTGTGTACACAAAAGAGAGGATACAGGGATGAGAATACAGAGAAAAACTCTTTCTGGAGTATGTGATACACATAAACATTCCATGTTCAGTGCCCAAAATGTGTTTGGGCAATTTGAGACACTGAAGTAATATTATATGTTAGATTTTCATTGCATCACATATAAATTATTAAATTAAGTGCTGGAGCTTTTCTCAGAACTAACATCCATTTTCTAGGTCGCTTTTTCTATTATTTCTAACCATCTGGTCTCAAGGTATTTTCAGACAGATGATGTCAGTTGCCCTTGTGTTCAAGTGATAGTTCATCGAACACTGAAAATGTTTCATATTTTGAATTTTTAATATATGATTTTTTTTTTTTTATACTGAATGTTAACAGACTTCATTTTGAGTGTTTTAAGCTATATTTCTCTGTAATAAATTGTACTTGTTTATATACACATTACTTTTTGGACTAGATATCAATTTATACCCATATAAATAAAATCCACTACAGTTGGATTTAAATTCATTCACTATATTGAAACATTGATGTTGTTCCGAAACAACAATTTCCTCTTGCATTCACAGTACAAAGCAAATAGTACACAAAACTAAGATGATAATTTTTAACTCACGGTCATTGTCATGAATGATTTGAAAATTTTTGACAGATGCTTGGGTGACCCTGCCGTGGAAGTTGAGCACATATGATTGTGTATCGTCGTTCCACACAGGCGTCTTGTTGTGAAGCTCTATCACACTCTCTGTGCTTTTGTTCTGCCATCGAGCCAGTAGAGACTCATGGTCCTGCAAAACAACAGACAGATGTGGGGGATTAGCCTTCCATTAGAACAACATTTCTATATAAAATATAGGTCAAGGGATATTGGTTGCTCAGACTACCTAGTATTTTACTGTTAATGTAACACAAATGGACCACAAAACCAGTAGTAAATGTACATTTTTAAACACAGATCATCTGAAAGCTGACCAAATGCTTTCCATTGATGTATGACAGGGCAACATTTGGCCAATATTCAACCAATTAAAAAACTGGAATCTGAGAATGCAAAAAAAGTCTAAATACAGAGAAAAACACCTTCAAAATTGTCTAAGCAATGCATATTGCTAATCAAAAATTAAGTTTGAATATATTTACAGTAGGAAATTTACAAACTATCTTCATGATATTTACTTAATATCCTAAAGATATGTGTCAAAAAAGAAATATAATTTAATCTAATGTATTTTTGGCTATTGCTACAAATAAAGCCCAGTGACTTTAGACTGGTTTTGTGGTCCAGGGTCAAAAACGACACACATAAATTAACAAACTGAGAAAGATTTACATAATTACGTAGTTTACTTCAATATATCATCGCATGCACATTTAAACAGCTTCTGTTATACAAGGACTCTTGATATTTCAGCTAATTACAGCCTTATTTACACACAAAGAGTCGTACATCTGGATTTATGCTACAGTATCCTAAACAGCCTTGCACTCACATTTCGAGGTCTTATGGAAACTCTCTCATGGTCCATGTTCATTCCAGGAATAATGACACTCATTTTTCGAGGCCCCTTGAACCCTAAAACATTAGTTTCCTGTAAAACACAACATAAGCATCTTGAATTAGTCACCATGTTTATACACAAATCAACTTACTGAGGAGGAATTCTTAGAAATCATTAATCTGCACAAGCATTTCATTTCCTGTTTTTCCTTCATCTGTGGTATTGATATAAAACAACCAGCAGAGGTCAGGCTTGGCTCATCGTTGCTCGTGGCTTTAAGATGTAGTGCCCTTAGGGCTGGGTGCTGGCTCTGTGCTGGCCACTGACCAAGATCATGCTCACAAACTCACATAGCAGATTGCGGCAAGCTCCTGTCGTAGAGTCCCTGCTTCTAGGCTGGAGGTGGTCTTGACTGGGTTCATACCACTGTCATATACCGTAAATTTGGTACCCATTAGGTTCGATCTGTGGGGATGACATTGGATGAAATGTATACAGTTAAGTTTCCATTGTGTAACAGCAAAGGGATGAACCTCTCAAAGAAGGTTGGTCTATGATCATTCATAGTTCATTTCACAACAAAATCAAAAGAAAAAAATATTTTTTAGCAATAAAGTAACATTGGTAGTGTTTTTAAACGTGCTGTAATGAGACTCAGACAGCAGCATGCACACAGTTGCTCTCTCCTCATATGAATGAGGACACTCCAGCACACAGGCAATGAACCCAATTACAGTTTTAAATAGGTTCAGCAGTGCACACATGCACACAAACTCATTAAAGGTCCCTCTAGAATGTTTAGAAAGACACATGCCTCTTGTCTGTAAGAACAGCATTGATTTAAGTTACGCTACCTTATGAAGCACACAACGAATGAATCATTTTTAAATATACCTCAGTTTGCCAATAAAGCTCTCGCCGCCTCGTGATAGGTCAGTAGGGTCGATGGAGATGAGGTAATTGGATGTTTTGCTCTTCTTTCTCTTCCTCCCGGCTAAAAGGAAAACCTAATGTATAACAGAACTTAATTGGGCGGCGAAACAGCAGCACAAAACTGACACCAAAAACATCCAACGGAGATTGAGACATAAACATTCAGAGAGAGTGTTTTCATGTTTCCATAAACAACTATTTCATATATATATATATATATATATGACACACTAGTATTTTCACCAGTCAAAAATTGTCTATCTTTTGCTATATTGTGTCAGTAGGAAATATCAGTTTACATTTCCAAACATTAATTTTGCCATTAATTGTAATAATCCAGTAATCCGTAGAGATTTTTGTCTGACAACAGTCGGTGCTCCACACAGCATCTTGGAGACACAGTTTTTCTGTTTCTTCATGACATTCCAGACAGAATGGATCATGATGAGATGTCTGTGTGTAGCATATTTACTCCTGACACACTGTAGCAAAAGCTAAAAATAACTGACTTAAAGCTATTTTTCTGTGTGTTTGTGTGTGTGTAAGTAATATTTTTTATGGTATTTATTGTTTATAGGAAAATATAATTTATAGGGAAGTTGGCTATAAGACAGCTGTGACATTGATTTTAACATTATTTACGATTTAGTCCTGACATTTTTAGGATAAGCAGCAATTTTATAGCTTATTGTCATTTAGCTAAATCTCCCTTTGGGCTAAATTTGCTTCCTTTCATCAGAATCAATCATTTCAAGCCCTTCGGCAAATTAGAGGAATGGAGTGTCACTGATTGGGCTTGATTGCTGGGGCACAACAATGATGACTTATATAATAAGCCAAAATTCTAAAAAAGAAACCCTGGAAATAATTAGTGTTTCATTTGTGCCTGACCTTCTTGCCATCCTCTCTCTCCAGATGGAGGTAGTAAGTGGGATACATGCCCCTGTCCATGCCCTTCTTATCCCGTGTGATCCGGCATTTCACAGTCACCCCTTGGGGTGCGGGTCTGAGAGTGAACTCCTCCAGGTCATCCACATCTATGGATGGTTCATTGGCCAATGGGGTGGAAGCTGAGGTTGCCTCCTGTCACATTGAGAGATAGAGATTGATTCCAGTCAATTTTAAATTTACACGGTGGAATAAATTTGTAAATTATTACATATAACTGGAAATAAACCTGGAAAAGACAATACATAATTAAATACATTTTTGTACATTGAGTTGGCTATTTAAACCTAAAAAAGTAAAATCCAGGTACAATGTCAAGAGAAGGAAACTCCATTGTGTAGATGGTCGTATGTGCTTGCTTTTATTAAATGATAAAACTGCATAATAGAAGTATTTCCATTAGAGCACTTAGCTGTTTGGACCCATCATAAATGAATCAAACATCCCTGTGGTATGAAATGTAAGCAGCTGGGATTAAAACTGAAATGTTAAAGAGCAACAAAGCAGCCCAATGACGTTAGTAGGGTCAGGCCCAAGAGACATGGATGAGCCACCACACAACCAAATTAATAACAGTCAGACTTTAGTTTACTGGAATAACTTGGAGAACTGACGAATAACATATAAGCAAAAGTGAAAAATACGAGATAAAGATATAAGTGGTGACCCTTTCTTTAAAGTTTACAAATTTTAGTTTAATGAAAATGATTGAATATTACAGTCAAACAACAGGTATTCTTTCTATTGACTAATACAATTTTATTTTTTTTTACAAAACACGTGGATTGTGAGCACCAATGAGACGGTGGTAAGAGCAGGGGTTTCAAACAGGCACGGTTTCCATCAAGTTATTTTAAGAAAGTAATCATTTCACTGTTGCCATAGGAAACAACAGGACTATGACCCTCCATTTCCAGCATTGCAGGCTTTGTGCCAAGGTAGACACAAGGGAATACATCCTAGCATGACAATAGACAGAGTGCTTGTGTCAGCATTGTACTGTACATGTAACACAACTGGACACTGAGGAGATCACATTTGGAGCTAACACACATAGGCTGCTCAAAATAGCAGTAAACCTTCAATTTCAACATCTCTGAAAAGACATGAGGTGACCTTTACCGGCACTATGCAAAACTGCTAGTTGGGGAATAAGCTAAAGATATCTAAGTCAGAATCTTATCAGTGCAGAACTGCATCTAATCCAAGGATATTTAACCTTTTGCAAGCCAAGGACCCTTATTGTATGGAACAGTGACCCTGTTACACATTAAGCATGGCCTATCACAACTTGCATATAGTACCATTATAATTGTCTTTTTTATATGTTATGATGCTTACATTGCCACCCCATTAAAATAATAACTTGAATCTTTATTCCATTCTATCTGTACAGATGTTCAGAGTCATGTATGCACATACTACAATTTCATTTTACTTCCATTAAATTAATTTTAAATGATCTGATGCTTAAGAAATCTAATGTGGTAGGGACAATGAGATGCTTTATTTTAGCTTTATTTAAACTTTTTATTTATTTTGTTTATATATATATATATATATATATATATATATATATATATATATATATTTTA
>JAUCMS010000127.1:10658877-10670892 GCA_032357445.1 Enteromius radiatus | reverse complement strand
CTAAATGTGAATGTGCATTAATTCATCTTACTCTCAAAAAACAGATTTAGTATTCATCAAAATGAATTAAAATAAACGCAGAATATGACGCAAACCTGCAATACTTAAATTACACAAATGTATCCAATCTCATTTTATTAACCAATGTCTTTGTTGGTGACCTTTGATGGTCTAGTAGTTCAACCACACTTACCAGCAAAAATTAATTCAAAAAACTGACTATTTTTTTTATTGCTGAAGAGTATTGAACTTTTTTTCTTACTTACTTACTTTTTCTTCAGCCTGACATTGTATGACACTTTTTGGTGTGCTTTTACATTTGCTATAAATAGAACTTCTTATACTAAAAAAACAAACAGTCAAGCTCCGCCCTTTTTTAAAAAGTAACACGAAAGTAACGTAACGCAAATCTGAAACCAAACTTTTCAATGGTATACTAAATACAATATTTCTCTTCAATCTCCTCATAGCAAAGCATAAGTAACATATGGAAGCCATGAATTGTTTCCCTCCATGCTGTTTGCAGTTATTATTGTGCACATTGTGTATATATCAACTTAATTACAGAAAGTAGTCTACCTTGCTGGACTTTTTGCTGGTGGCAGATCCAGGTCTTGTGTTGCTGTTGAGCTGAGATGAACTTGAGCTGACCAAATCGTCTTCATCATCGTCTTCATCAAAGTTCATGCTACTGGAGATTCCTTTGAACAAGGAAAATATTGAGGTGCAAATCAAACAGTGTGTCGATAGCAGAACATGAGGAGAGAACAGCAGCAGGCATAAAGCAAACATGAAGGCATTATGCAGTGCAAATAACAGCACTCTGATGCCAAAAGAGCATACGGCATGAAACTTAGCAGACGCAACAAACTGAGTACATTTGGATGTTAAAAAACCAAAACAAACTGCACTCTTTTAATCTGTTCAACAAATTAGCAAATGCTTGTCCACAGTCCAGATCGGCTCAAACCAGCTCTAATAAGTCATGCAGACAGTAAAGACATAATCTAATCCAAATACGTCACGGAAGGAGGAGAGAGAGGCAGACACTGAATCTAAATGCTATAGCATGTAAGTGTTAGTCGCCAGATGATGATACATGTTAAGTGATCAGTAATACTGAGGAACAATCTGCAAATCTGCATGGCTTAAGATCGTAGGGGTCTCTCCATCTGTCTCTCTCTCCGCTCTCGTTTGTGTTACTCTGAGGACTATCGCTGGTGTACCTTTCTTCAGCATGGTGACCCGTAGGTCCTGTTTGCCCTGTGACTGTGTGCTGCCCACTGCCTCACCCTGGCCCTCTGCCTCGCTTTCCTGGGCAGGTGAGTGGCCCACAGTCAGGATCTGAATCTGGTTGCCCAGCTCCTGACCCTCATCCTGGAAGGCAGCGGGCCCATCAATTCCTGTGGTACCACCACAACACAGTAACACTGTTAACTCCACTACGGCAACCATCCTGCATCCACGCTGGTGTCACAGAATAATGGCGTTTATGGAAATATGGAGACAGACATTGAAATTTCAATGAGTGAATGAATACCTCTGCAGAGTCTAACTGATGGTCCTTTGTGACACAAACACTACCAGTCAAATGTCTAGAATTATTTAGGCTTTTGCATGTTTTCTAAAGTTTCTTAAAGGAATAGTTCACACAAAAATAAAAATTCTGTCATGATTTACTCACCCTCAAGTAGTACCAAATATATGTGAATTTCTTTGTTCTGGCAAACACAAAAGAAGATATTTTGAAGAAATGAGATCACCGATGACTTCCATACAAGGAAAAAAAAAAAACACTTTGGGTGAATTTTTGAATGAACTATTCCTTTAAGGCCCATTCACACCAAAGACGATAACCATAAAGTAAATGATTAAAAATATAGTTCTAAAAATAATTTTCAGTATTAAACAATAGTCCACTCAGCGTCTATAATGATAAAGGCACAGATAAATTATATTATTTTCATATCGATTTTTTTCAACTGAGGAACAAACATACTGACAGCCAATCAGAATCCATCCTGCTATAACAAGCTTGAAAATGTAAATGGACAGACACACATGCATTTAGAATAAACAGATGATATTGTGTGCTGGTTTGGAGAACTTTTATTGTTATCTTTATAGTTATTGCTCTTGGTATGAAGGAGGCTCACCAAGGCTGCATTTATTTGATTCAAAAATACAACATAATACACAGATCATATTTTACAATGTAATTTCACTTTACTTTAGTCTTCAATGTCACACAATCTTTCAGAAATTATTGTAATATGCTGATTTGTTGCTCAGTTATTATTATTTTTTTTTATTATTTCTAATTAATTATTATGTTTTAATTGTAATAATATTTCACAATATTACTTTTACTGTATTTTAATCAATGAAATGCAGATTTGGTAAGCATAAGACACTTCTTTTAATAACAACTTATTTTATTAACTATTGGCTGGCAGTGTATGCTATTTATAATCATATCAACGGACTTTGCATGTGCTGTTGCTTTTAGGCACCCTCGGGGTTTCAAGAATTTGCCGTTATCTATTTACAGATGCTCTTATGTCAGCCTGCATTTTGTATTTCATCCAATTAGTCACTATCAGTGAAAGAACACGTTGTCCCAGTCGAACACAGATACATGCAACTGTCCAGATTATAGCTACCCTCCCTTCATGCATCCAACCAGGCCAAATCATGTCATTACAGCTATCTAGACCCTTTTGTCCCCCTCCAGGGATTCATCTGGTAAACAGTGTCAGAGAATTAGCTCTGACTAGATGGCCATGATGCGTTAGTGCTCATGATTGCACAAAAATCAGTATTGCATTTAGACTATGATTGTCACTGAAGTTAAAGTGACCTGTGATGGAGCTCCTTAACAAGGTAAGTAATCACGAGAGAAATGCAAGAGAGACAGAGAATATTGATCGATTAAGAATAGTCTCCATAAAATGAACAAGATGTTTGCATCAGCTTATTCATATATACATACGGCTGATTTGAAATCATCACTGGAGAGTCATGGATCAGTTTTTGTTGATTATGTCATGTATGGAGCACCGTAACTCGTGTCGAGGGTCCCTACATGAGTGTGGGGGAGATAATGATGGTTCAGTTGTCGCAGTCTCAGAAGACGACTAGCAGCACGGTAATAAAAGAGCAGTAAGTGAAGAAATAGCTGTGTTCAGACACGCAGCACAGCTACTGGAAAATGTGTTTTTTTTTAGGCATTTCTAACTTAATGTCTATTTTTTTTTCTTCCAAATCACAACCATATCTGTTTCCAGACAAATGTTTTACTACATGTAACTACATTGAAAAAAGTACATTCAGTATGTCCTGTAATTACTCATTTTATTGACGAACATTTCATACGTGATCCAACATAAATGATTTACCTTTCTGTCTTGTCATTGTGCTAAAGTAAACTGTTTATTTAACTGAAAGTAAAAGGAAGTTTTGTTGGTGTCATTTGATATATTTGTTTCACAATAAGTCACGAATTTTGCGTTCTGTGACCACTGATGTCATTTAGGTTCGGTTTGAGAAATTTCTGATCGACTGCTATCTTGTTTTTCCACATCAAGATCACATCTGACACACAATTCCATAATATCAGTGAGTAATTATACACATAACTTTGAGTTTATTGTTTAAGTTGATATATACAGTACATTTCATGCTGCAGGAATGATTCAACACATATTTTTGAGTGAGGTAAATACTTGAAATAAGGCCTGTGGTTAACACAAGCTCAAGACATTTGCACATTTGAGAAAATACTTGTGATTAAAAAAAAAAAGATTTACTTGTCTTGAAAAAGGTGGCTACTTACAAGTGGTTTAATGGTTGGTACAGAGGTTGGTAGGGATATTAAAGGGATAGTTTAACCAAAAAGAAAAATTATGTCAATAATTACTCACCTTCACGTTGTTTCAAAACTAAGACCTTTGTTAATGTTCAGAAAACAATTTGAATGTGTAGACAGCAATGGAACTACCACTTTCAAGGCCCAGAAACATAGTAGGACACTGGTGAAATAGTTCATGTGTCATTCTATTCTATTAACTATAGAATTCGGTCTATTAAAATACATCATCACTGTAGCACTGTATTAAACTCAACTTTACTTTTTTATTAAACTGTAAGCTATTTTATATCCATGTCAGCTACTCCACTGAAAGTCATACCTTTACCAAATCAAAAGCAAGAAATAAATATTTTCGCCCCCAAGAAATCCAAATGCTCCCTTGTGTGAGTCATTATGGTGCTGATGTTGAGCTAAAAGCATCACTACTGCCACCGCTTGATGGATTGAGCCCATACGTCATTTGTCTATTTCATGAATGTTTGTGTCTTGTATTGATGAAGGCTGCAGTAGGTCATCTCAGCGCTGCTCTTGGCAAGCAGACAGCAGCTGCTCCTAAGCAGTATTAGAGAGGATTTTGTTATTCCTTATAAAAAGATTGGCAGTAGAACAGCGGTTTGGTTTCTCTCCAGGGCCACGTTCATTAACGCCCTGTGCCACGCTGTCATTCACAGAGAAAACGGTGAAAATCCTCTACACGCTCTCACAGGGAGATGGATTTAGATGAGGGGAAATGAAATACAAAAACACGGTACAGAGAACAGGAAGACATGAAAAGATTGTATAGCTGTGGTAGTTTAAGCAAACACACCACATGAGAGGTGGTAAATTACAGTAGCGGCTCTTTGACTTCAATTATGTGCTTTTTATTGATTTACTTTTTTCCACTTGGAAAGCAAGTTAACTTTGTGTTTTAAACTTGTAGGACTCTCTTTCTTCTGAATACAATGAATACAGAAAGAAAGACATATAGAAAGAAAGAAAGTACAAATGAACAAAATAAAGAAAATCATTTTTAACATCATTTTATTTTGTCTTTTACAGAAGAAAGAGAGTCATACAGGTATAGAATGACACGAGGGTGAGTAAATTATAACAATTTTAATTTTGGGGTAAACTATGCCAAAGGCAAAGTCTAACTGTAGTCTGACGTTGTTGTCTGACATTTTCTTTATGTGCATCATTTATATTATTTGAAATAAGTCTCTTATGCTCAACTACGCTGAATTAATTTATTATCAGTAAAAATTGTGAAAAAAATATATACATATACACACACAAACACATGTGTGTGTGTGTATGTATATATATATATATATATATATATATATGTGTGTGTGTATGTTTATATATATATATGTGTGTGTGTGTGTGTGTGTATATACTGTACATACATACACTCAACAACGCAGCATCTATTTGATCAAAAATACAGCAGAAATTGTGAAAAAATAAATAAAAAATATTTATATATATATATATATAAAGTATATACACACACACACTTTTTGTGTGTGTGTGTGTGTGTGTGTATAAACTCAACAACGCTGCATTTATTTGATCAAAAATACAGTACAAATTGTGAGGAAAAAAGAAATATATGTATATATATATATATATATATATATATATATATATAAACATATACATAAACACACACACACACACACACACGTCTTTAAAAAGAATCTTTAAATAAATAAATCTTACTCTTTCTTTTGAACAGTAGTGTAGATTCATATAAGAACAAACTAATCTTTTTTCATGCTGTGAACATCCTCAATCTTTTCCTCTGTACAGAGCAGGTAATGCTGATCACGACACAAACTGAAACACTGGATGACACAAATGTCCTTTACACACACAGAAACACTCACACACACATTTTACGTGCACATGCTGGGCCTGATGGGTAACAGGCTGCTCAGCTGACCTTTGTGCTTGCCCTTTTTCTCCTTCTTGGCGCTGCCAGTCTGAGGAGTGGAGGTAGGCGGCTTGGTTTTTTTTGCCGAGCGAGGGGCCTGAACCTCTGCTACAGCTTTAACTTCTTCTTGTTCCGCTTCTTGTACTAAACAAGGAAGTGCAGGATGAGCCAGCAGGAGCAGAGAACACAAAAACAAAAAAACAAAACAAAAGGAAAATAAAGAAAAGGGTTAAAATGATTGAGGATAAGAAAAAGAGTTAGCAAAGACACAAAGCAGAAAGAAAACTTACATTTTCACACACAGAAGTCGCCAACAAGCACACACACACAAAAAAACACACAGAAATATCCCACTGCTCCTGTACCCCCCTGGATGCAATTTTAATAGAAGAGGGATTCGGAGGCTGTCAGAACAACAGTGAAATGAAAATGTATTTCTTTTTACAGTCTGCTTCTTTTAACTGTCCTTCAAGGCCATGAACTGCTGTGCTTTCACAGATCTGGGATTCATTCATTCATTCATTCATCTGAGTCTATGCACTCATGGAAGTGCATATCACTGTGGGTTTGACACTTGTCAATAGCTACAGTACATCACTAACACTGAAAGGCATAAAAAGATGAGCCTGTCACAATGAGAGAAAGGTGATCAATGGTTTAGTTACAGAAAGAGACATTGCCTTGCTATTTTTTAAAAGAGAGAGCGACGCAGAGTTAAACAATGGCGTTACATTTTGTTACTCAAGCTTTGAGAGAATTCACAGGTGAATAAAGGCTGCTCTGTTTAGATGCTGTCTGCCTCAAATTCTGAGTAAAGGCTCAATGAAAACACTTAAAAGCTAACATTGTCATAGAAATTATATCAAATCTTAACAAGTGAGATGGAATCCACAATTAAAACACTTACGGGAGGCTTTTTTTAAGACTATAGTCATGAAGTGTGAGACAGCGGATATAAAATACTGAATGTTTCATGAAATACAACTATAGTGCAATTTCCAAGTATTGTGTCTAATCCAAAATTATGACATTTTAATGTCACCTGATTTAATTATAATTCCATGCACTATCATTGCTTCTGCAGTTAAATGTTTTTGTTTAAATGCATTTATGTGCCTTTGTGCAACTAAAACTTCTTATATATGCCACTTCATATCATCCAAAACAGAAATACAAAAAAAGGGAAATAACATGCACGGCATAATCAACTACAGTTACAATTCACTGCAGCTCATGCTGGATGAGCGCCAAAGGTGCTCTCTCATTGATGAGACAGCACAACACTGAGGGAAACAGGGTAAATTATTCATAATACTGTATACCGCTAGTGTCAACAGACATTCCTCTCTTTCATAACACAACACAAGCCTGTGAAGAAAAATAAGTCCCACAGCACAGGTATCAAATCATCAGCATCAACTGAATGATGAGTTATGGAAATGTTCTGGTTTCAGTACCAGTTAAACTCATGACAGAATGTGTAGCATCGTTAAAATATGTAATATGTACTGTATGTCCCTCAGCTTGTAAATAACTAAGCAAAAACTCCTACTGATTCTTCACTAGACAAAGGTCTAAACTTCTGACACAGTCAGAACACTGTCAAAAGCATCGGTATGTCTTAGGCATTCAAAGACTGCTTTCAAACTTAAAACTGTTAAAAATAATTCAGTAATTAAAATAAATCTGAAATAAAAAGATGTGACAACTTATGTTACAATCCATCAAGTATTAATTCAAGCTAAACAAAAATATTTTCAAAAATCCTAAAATGACAAAACATCAACTTATCTGACCATATAAAATATTAGAATGAAAAGCTAATTCAAAATGTTAATACATACTGCAATAGTATTATATAAACAACATGGTGCAAAATTCTTTAAACTAACAAGGTACATGGCTAGTTGACAAATTCAATTTGGACTGTTCGTTATGGTGTGACAGCAAAAATGTAAAAAAATAAATAAATAAATAACACATGAGAAAAATTGATCTTTATTCTTAGAGTTACAAATTTCATGAGAGAGCTTTATCCTTAATTTTAGGTTTTATATATTTTTTTTTCTGTCACAACATAGGATACATTGCTACCTTAACTACCCACATAAGACGTCATTAAACACTATAATGTAGATTTATAACACACATATAAAAACTAAATGTTATTGCCTGTGTTTTTCTGCCATTTCTTTGCATACAGCTTAGCCATAATACCAAACAGAAACATAGCATGGCAATTTAGCACAAACGGCAAAAAGTAATGTTCCTTTTCAGTGGGTAACTACAAGTCACTACGAATCGGGATCACGCCAGAGAGACCAATCTACTTCGAGTGTAAAAAAAAAAGCACTGGTGCATCACTACTGCTCATTCTCTTCAAGTAAGCTGACAGAACGAGTGTGGGAGTTACAGCGGTGGTCACGGTCTCACGAGGATAATCTTGCCGTGCAGACAACCACACCAGGAGTGGCCAGCCCCCTGCGTGCTTTAGCACTAAAAGAGCAAACTCTGAAAGAGCTACACGGGTGATTGAGTCTTATTAAAGATGTCATTTCACCCATGCGTTTCTGGGTGCAGTCGTTTTCTGGTGCCTAAGGATGGTCATGATTGCTGCCTCGCGTGTCTGGGCACTCAACACGCTGAGGATGTGTTCGTGGATGGTGCATGTGCTCAGTGTGAGGACATGACCGTCTCGGAGCTGCACAAAAGACTATGCTATGTCAAACATGGCGGAGTCCCACTGCCTCTGCCGCGATCCAGTGTTCATCCCAGCACCCGAGGCAGCACTGCGTCCAGTGGTATCAGAGGTGATTTGAGGGTCACAGTGAGAGCCTCCCTAAAAGGGAGTTCTCACTCCTCAAGCACTCCGCAGCCGGTGGAAGGCACCTTTTACTGCCCGAAACAAATCTTGTAGCTCCTCTGCCCTCACCACCCTCGATGGTGGGGCCACTTTGGGGTATGTGGGCATTCCCTCTGTAAAGTGGTCGTGACCATGCATCTTTGCCCAGCTGTTCTTGGCAGCCCAGAAGCAGACTGAGGAGATTAAACAGATCGTGCGCCAGAGCCTCAGGCTGGATCCCTGTGCTTCCCCCTACACATGAAGGAAACAGATAAGTGTTACACTTCACACCCAGACCCCGCCCCTTGCTGTAACAGGCAAGGCCGATACAGGCTGGGTGTCTCCTGCGGACCATCCGACTCGGCTATGCGATTCAGTTTGCCCGGCATCCCCCCAAGTTCAGGGGCATCAGTACACCTCAGTCAGGTATGTTGATGCCCCTGTCTTCCGACCAATCTTGGATTTGCGAGTTTTGAACCGTGCACTTCGATATGTTCAAAATGTTGACGCAGAAATGCTTACACAGCCCACTCCTGCAGTTCACCTTCGAGGGTCATGCATATCAGTCCAAGGTCCTGCCTTTCGGGCTGTCTCTGTAGCCTCATGTCTTTACCAAGGTCGTAGAGGTGAGGGAACAGGGGGTGCGCATTCTCAACAATCTCAACGACTGGCTCATACTTGCACAGTCTCGCGATCAGTTGTGTGTTCACAGGGATTTGGTGCTCAGCCACAGGCTGGGGCGCCACGTACAGCGAGCAAGCATTATCAGGGATATGGACGGATTCCCAGCTGCACTGGCATATCAATTGTTGCTGGCAGTACACCTGGCCCTAGGCCGCCTCAGAGGGCGCCTTCAGGGCAAGGATGTTCTGGTCTGCACGGAAAACGCTGCGACCATTGCATATATCAACCGGCAAGGCAGTTTACGCTCCCGTCGCATGTCACAACTTGCCTGTCACCTCCTCTGGAGTCAAAAACATCTATGGTCCCTTCGAGCCATCCATATTCCGGGAGTGTTCAATTGGCCAGCTGACGAGCTGTCTCGAGCAGCACTTCCTGGAGAGTGGAGACTCCATCCCTAGGTAGTCCAACTGATTTGAAGACGGTTTCGGAGCTGCATAGGTAGAACTGCATCTCCAGAAACCACCCTTTGCCAGTGGTTCTATTTCCTAACCGAGGCAACGCTCGGCATAGATGCACTGGCACCCCAATCAGTTGCAGCTGGATGCAATCAGTGCATGCCAGTGCCTATTGACTTGTTTTGTTACACTCAAAGTAGATTGGTCTCTCTGGTAAGATCCTGATTTGTAACGACATCTCCATTCCCTCTTTCAGGGAACGTATGTTACACACGTAACTGAGACGTTAGCTCACAAGTTGGCCAGAATGAAAAAAAGGCTTCTCATAGCTCAGAGAAAAGACCCCTGACATTAGCAAATGTTTTAATATAGATGATTGAGGTCGGCATTGACATTGTAGGAAGGGTTTATCTAACACTGAGCAGTCTGGGACAGAGATCAATAGAGTAACTCAAGCCAGTACCGCTGGCAGTGTGAAGAATGGCAGCATTGTTTGTCGAACAATCAGCAAACAAGCATTTCCATTTTCAATCACCATCCTTTGTGAGCCTCTCTGTTTGAGCAGCTTGGGTCGATATTGGCATGTCAGCATAATGACAGCTTGGAATAACATCTCATGGTCTCGAGAGTGAACGGGGCCCATCGAGTCTCTGTGGCATTATGGTTATTTGAAATATTAAGAGAGAGGTTTTTTTAGCTATGTGGCTTTGAACTGCATTTTGTACCGTGGTAGATGGTGCTGCTGTTGCCGCTGAGGTAGCTCTCCACAAGGGGAGCCTGTTCTTCCGACTGCCGGGTCCTGCGAACTCGAGACCGCCCGTCCAGATTAGACTGCACCATCAGGGGCTCCTGGCGCTTCTTTTTCTGTTTCTGTTCCAATAAAGCTCGCTACAAACACACATTAACAGACACATGCATGTCATCTTTAGTGTGCAGTCAGTGTACATTACAGTACAGCATTTCAAAGCAGATTTGAGATGATAATTTGAGATACTTGTATGACAGTACTCTATGAAATATATAATGAAACAAGAATAATATAACTGCAACAGAATAACAAATGTATTACTTAAATACTGTAGATACAGTATGAAATATGAAGAGAATATTAATAAATGACTACACCTAACTTTATCAGTTTTTTCTTTAAGCATACATGTGTCTGACATGAAAGCAACGCTAAAATAAAATGTAGGAACAAATAACTGGAACAAAATAGATTTATTTCAGAGAGAATCTTGCAAAAAAGCATCCCCAAGGCACAACAAAAAGCTGCTAAAATTACTGCAGTATTGGAGCAAATATTTTCATTATTGAATGTTCTTCATTGTACATGGAACTGCTTCTGTATTTCTGTGCTTCTGCCACAGCTTACTGTCATCTTCTGAAGAGTTTATTTCTTTGTAATATTTCTATATAAATAATGCAAATCCTTTAGTACTGGAGTAATGGCCGTTTAAATGTAGCTTTGCCATCACAAGAATACATTTAATTTTAAAATATATTCAAATATAAAAGCTCAAACTGCAATAATGTTCAAACAAATGCAGCCTCAGTGAACATAAGAGACAAACCATTCTAAATAGGGCAACCAGTTAGTGATCTTTCTCAACCACTCAATTTCCATTCTATAATTTTCCCTTGAGGAATCTCTCAGGTCTGACCCCAAGTAGTCTGACAAGTCACTCTAAGTAATTTGATCTAACAAAGACATTCAATTCTTCACAAAGTAAAAAAAAATTACTTTAAGCACTGGGTCTGCTCAATGAATGAGATTCTTCCATGGCAAGAATAAGTAACAAAGTCAGAAGAAGAAGATGAGCACAGAAATAATGTTTAAATCTTGGAAACTTTTGAGCTTCAAAAACAGTGGAACGGAGCCACATAAAGAACCACTTGGAGTGCACAGACTGTGTTGTTTCTTTATAAAACTTTCAGCGTCCTAGAGCTAAAACCATCCACTGCAACACACCTTCCCTTCACACATGACTGCATGTTCATCCCAGCATGGATTTCCCCACACAACATTCTTCTCTTTCGCAGCAACCTGACATTATATACAGCTAAGAGTTCTGAGGAGATCCCTGTGCTGGAGTCTATTAAACATTAAAGGAATCCTTGAGCATGTAGTGGGCTTGAGACCAGGTCTGTCCAGTCAGGCAGAAAAACATCCTCTCCTGTGCTAGCTGGTGGGTGTGCAAATGGAAAATCCTTAAGTGAGAAAGGAACGTCTCGGTTACGTATTGTAACCCTCGTTCCCTGAGTAGGGAACGGAGACGTCACGTCGGGAGCCGACGAATAG
>JAUCMS010000127.1:10643039-10658348 GCA_032357445.1 Enteromius radiatus | reverse complement strand
TAAAACTAATAAGCATTTTAGTCCAAAAGACTAAGACTAAGACTAAATCTAAGATGGTAGTCAAAAACAACACTGATATATATATATATATATATATATATATAACTATAATATAACAATATAACTTTTATTGGAGTGTTTCAACTAAAAACAAACAGTGTCTTAAACGTTTACCTTTAATATTATATTTGTGCACAGCAATGTGAGAGATGACATGCACTTTGCCTGATATACAAAAAAAAATCTAAATCAGAAGCAAATCAGGAGGTTGTGAATCAGAATTAATCTGTAAAATGCACAGTCCTTTTCAGAATATCATTAAAACAATTTGACTTAATTTGACACACCCTGTTGTAAAATTTGTCATCCTTACACAGAGACGATGAATTTGTGTGTTTTTAATAATGTTTCATGTTCCAACAAGATTGCATCTCCCTCAGGGGTTTCTATACAAAGCTCGTTCTATTGGCGGTACCTTGTTGCTTGGGGAAACATGCTTTTGTGCAGTGCGCACAGATCTCCATATTGATGTTCTAATAAAAAGTTGTTTATCTGCGAACACATTGCCTAAACACGTTCGCAGTCTGTGCCCGCCTCTGTTCTCAAAGCTGATGCTAAACAGCTCTGCCAAATAAGCCATAACATTTTCAGTATCATCGAAACGAACCGCTCTGAATACGTGTTCATGCAGCACCTTAAAATTCATTGAAATGCAGTGGTCAAAGACTCCTGAGGCCATACGGAGCACAAAGAGGCTGGCTAAGGTGATGCTCAACATTTTCATACTCAGCTCCTTCAAGGTCATTATGCAAAGCAGACAGGCAATAAACATGGTAATTTGGTCTCATGGACTTGTAAAGAGTGTGGGAGGTTCATTAAAGAGCAGCCAAGCACTGTGGGCTAAAACTATTGGCTTGAGTCAAGATTTGGAGCAAATTATGCTTGTCTCCCTATCCAGCTGTAGGAACCACTGGTGTTTACAGCACAACAGCTGATAAACAGATGCAAAGCCCCCTCAAGGAGACATCCTCCAAACTCCCTGACTGTAGAGGCTAGGAACATATAGGCTTGCTTTCCTAATGTTTGCAGCTCATTAAAATCCTATTTCCCATCTACAGCCCACCTTTAGACATTTTGGACAGGTGAGGAGAGGAAGGTCTTTGACACACAAAAATTTGGAGCTGTCAGTTTTCTTTGAAAAAAGGCTTCAACTGTGAGGCAGATGCTCTTTCTGTCTCCTCTAACACCCTAAATCTGTCCCAGCTCAGTAGTTCTGATACTTTGAGAATGAGTCACTGAATCTTTTTATATCTGTCTGAAATTTGAGAATAAACCAACCAAATATGTTTGAATAATAACCCTGACACCTTGGTTGCAAGAATTTCATTTAGGGTTCTGACTCTTTAATGAACACCAGATTCAAGGACTTTCAAGGACATTTTAAAGCACCATTTATTTTATTTCAAGCACCTATTAAATTTACACCCTAATAGTGTCATATGAAAAACCTTACAGTACTTAACATTTCACTTACACGTACACGTTTACATAAAAAAAAAATCTGAGTAATAATGTTTTGAAGGTGTAGGTTTCATAGATTTAGACTGTTTTGATCAGTCGTGTTCTATTTAATGAAATTCCTTTAAACTCAGTATTGGTAATATTCAAATGCAATTTCTAAAATACTGATAAAATATGCATCAAACTGTTTTTTGTTGTAGTTCTTGTACACAATTTAAATTGGAAAGGATTTTTCTATTTTAAAATTAACAAAAAGTGGTTAAATGTTGCAATAACACGGTAAAGCCTGTTAAGCATTAAAATTAATAATTGCACTTTCTCTCAATAGAGATGTTACTCTTTAATAAATTATTTTTAAATTATATTTCATGAATATTTTAAACCTTTTACATGCGCAAATCTGCAAAAAACAAAGGACATTTGATTTGTTTTGAAACTTTTTTTTTCAAGTTCTACATTTTCTCCTTAGCTCCATGTCGCAGTAAGTTTTGGGATTTCATTTTGAGTCCATCCCCTATCCTGAATAATATGTCTTTACTAAAAATGAGCTCATAGTACTTACAGTACATACTAACAGAGTGCACGAGAAAATGATATACAATATTACAATGTTCACATGTTGAGTGAGTAGTAATGGTCAGAAATTCAGAGCACACAGGCTTTAGAAAACTCTAGGCTGCACGTCCACTTACACTGTAAGTTTTTCTACGCTACCCCATCTCCGTCGTTATCTTTCACAGCACGTAAAAGACCATTTTTGAAATAGCACCATACAT
This sequence comes from Enteromius radiatus, assembly GCA_032357445.1. NCBI lineage: Eukaryota > Metazoa > Chordata > Actinopteri > Cypriniformes > Cyprinidae > Enteromius > Enteromius radiatus. The sequence continues at coordinate 10,656,051 of JAUCMS010000127.1, read as the reverse complement.
TTTTTTTTTTTAAATCATGGCATAGAATCTTTAAAATATGCACTATTATTTTCACGTCCCGAAACAAGATGCGGAATGTAACAAACTGTAAATGGTTGTTTGACATGTTGGACAAATGGTCTCATGGGCAGGCCTTGGCCAATGAACACTACCACTCATACCGTCAGGCTACGTGACATTAGTTTCCATGTACTTACCAGGCCTTGAACCTATATGTCTAAAATTCAAATACTTTCAAGAAGCGTGGGAAGATTTTAAGATTTATTTTGAATCATGTTGAATTATAAACAACACCTCATGTTATATTATGTAATTACATTTAAGGGGGGGAAATAGATACTGACTGTAATTAAACAGTCATCCAAATCAGACATCCAAATTTTGAATGATAATGTGTACATAAATTGATATTATTATCCATATATTTAAAACATATTTGTATATGACAAGAATGCATTAAACTGGTCAAAAGTGATTGTAAAGCCATTTAAAGCTTTAAAAAAAGTCTAGAATATATATTTTAAGTTTTTGAACTTTCAAAAAAAAAAGATTATATTTTTTTAAGGGGGAGGGATCTGTGATAGGACAGATCAGAACTGACAAGAGGTGAAGCAGGAGAGATACAGGGGGTGGGATCGAGAAAACAAACAAACCTGCTTTAAACATTGGAAATGAGAATACTGTAAATGTTTCTTTGGCATCAAATCAGCATACTAAAATTATTTCTGAAGGATCATGTGACACAGAAGACTGGAGCAACGGCTGCTGAAATTGCTGCTAAATTATATATTGCAAATGACAATATTACTGTTTTGTTTAATACTTAATATTACTATTACTTATTTTTTATATAAATAAAAAAGAGACATCTTTCAAAACATCTTACAAAAAAATCTTACCGACCTCAATCTTTTAAAAAATAGTGTACTCTTCTAAGAAGTAGTGTACTTAGTATAAAACTCTACAGCTAAACAACACTACAGCTAAATAGGTTAACTAGTCTATACAAAGCTTTATAATAATAATTAAGATAATTTATAATCAAGGCTTTCCAGGCTAATGTACAAACAGCCAGTCATTATAGTGAAATAAATCTCTTCAGGCTGTTTCAGGATTATTATATACATCAATGCCTTGTGTCACACTTTGTCTAAAAAACTTGTCTGAAAAATTACAAAGAATAACTCACAGATTAACTAACATGCACTGCCCAGAACTTTGTGAGGGTTTCCAAGGAACCCATCTGTTGTTCTTAGAGTCTAATTCAATAAAAACAAAGGATTATAAGCATAACCAATGCAAACCACAAGACTAATGAAGACCACAGAGGAACGAGTCTCACAAACTGAAAGAATCAATCTTGGCATACGTTTTCAAAGCTATCTGGGGCAAGTCTATTGAAGTATCAGCTCATAACGTAAGGCAAAGGGACTGCAGGCATATGGAATCTTATCAAAGACATTTTCTTTAAACTGTCTTGAGAATATGTCTTCGTGAATTGACTCCTCAATGAATGGCTTCTTTCTCATTGTTCTGTTTTTGCCTGTTTTTCTTTTGTTCATTCTATTTGATTTATCTCATTTCCTTTGAGTAGAACCATCTGTAGAAAAAGTGCTGAAAAGAAACCAAAGGATGACTCACCTGTCTGTCCAGCTTCTGTTGTCGCAGGTTCGTGCCCTCATCATCCAAGGTGCTGCGGGAGGACAAAACAAGATTAATGGGGAAACCTCACAAAAAAGATGTGCCACAGCCAGAAAAGTACCAACAGAGATACGATTCAAACTTAGAGTTCCTTTTGTGTGTACAAAGATAGTCCAGGGCCAAGAGAAGCATACAGTAAAAGTATAACCTATCAATGATTTAACCAAAGGCTATTCTAACAGATGTAAGTCCTTCACTGAAAAGTCTTCATGCATTATCGAAAAAGCAACTGTAGTATTATCATATGAATAAATCAGAACCGTCGCTCTCTATTTAATAGTCACTAAACCTAAAATATGGGCAAAACAGTATATAAATAGAGCATATACGCATCAGACAGTGCTGCTGTGTTGATCATGCCTATGACTCATTGTGCTCTTTCAGGTCCTGTGAGGAGGGAGGTCTTTGGTGAGGCCTTTGTGCTCTGCCTGTCCCTCCTCTCTTTCTCTTTAATCAGCTATGACACATTCACTCCAGACCTCCTTATGCATTTCTGCCGCCTGTTATTGCGGAGCCGAAAGCTGTGTTAATTAAATGGCAATAGAGGGCTTCCTCTGTGGCTGTGGTGGGTCATGCGGAGAGAAGAAGTGTGGCAGATCAAAATGATAAAAAAGGATTTGTGCGCTGGAATCTGTAAAGCACAACCAGGCTGCCGGTTTTAACATTGATGGGAACGTATTTTAAACAATTAATGATAGTATTGAGATGCACAGTTACAAACACTGTAAAGAAAGCCAGAAAAAATGAAAAAGGTTTACAGCAGCCGCGTTTTACTACCCTGAACTGAAAATATGCCTGGAAATAATGGAAATGCGTCAATTACACAAGTACTCCCATATATCGCAAAAAAGTTTTTATGCTCACATGAGGTGGTTTTTCAGGCAATTTAAAAAAGGAGCCACATCACGCACATTTCAGAATTATCTCTCTGTGCTGCTTCTGTAAAGATCTGATACATACACCTCCTTTGTATAAATATATTCAAAATCAGTCAAATCTCGCCAAAAATCGCTAGGAATTATCGCAAGACGCAAAGGGTTTTGTTTTAGCAGCATAATGCTGGTTAATGGAAACGCCGTCATTTCACAATACTTTTTTATCTACATTTATCAAATATCACCAAAGTTTTGCACAAATCTGTAATGCAAACACGGCTAGTGGTTTAGGTTCAGAACACATTTACTCATTTCCTTGAAGAAATAATAAAACACAAACATGCTAATCATACTAAATATTTAGACAGATAAAATGACAGAAAAATAGATAGGCTTATTGAAGATAGGTAGATAGATAGATAGGTTTGAATCAATCACAATCTTTGTACTATTAATCTTGCAGCTCTAAATGACAAGTGATAAATGGACAGAAGACAGACATTAGTTACAAAATATTTCTAACAAACCGGTACCAACCACCCTGAATCAACAGGGAAATTCATGTTGCTCTAAGCTTCTCTTTTCAGGAGGATTATACTAGTGTCTCTTTCTCCCTCTCTCGCTCGGATGGATATTGCAGTGCCTAGCTGCACAGAACTAAGAATCTCTACTTTCCTATTTAAACCTGAGAAATCTCACTCTCTATGGACTGCCAACACTGACACCATTTTTATCACACATGCACATGGGCAAGAAGATACATGTCTACAAACACACACTCATTCAGAAATACAGACACCTATTCGATAACTCACACACTTACTCAAACCTCAGGATACAGAAAAAGCAATATTTGCTCACTTTCCTTTTAAAGCTAAAATACATAAATGCACAGGCACAAAGTGTATACTGTCAGCAGTCAAGGGTGTCAGTTCCCATCAGATTGGCAGATAATGACAAACACAGTGGTTATAATGAGGGTCAACAAGAAATGAGAGATAAATTGATATGTTCTGACAGCTGCCTGCAATGTGCTGTAGAATTTCTCTCCCTCACCATCAAGCTTCTCTGATGACAATGACAATTCACTTTGTGTGTCGTTGTGTGTATGTGTATGTATGCATGTGGGTGTTTAACTGTATGTGTGTGTAGTGAAATCTGAAAATAGCATTTGCTGATCTGCATGCTGTCTCTTTAACTGCAATTTGTCATTCATCAAAACAAAATACAAAGCAAAAAAATCTTAAAATGAGATTTGCTCAAGATGCAAAATTGCATAAGACAACAAACAAGGCCTGTTTTTAGGAAGCAGTTCACCTTTCTTACGCTTCTTTTAAATTGCATGGAGGAAAAATGATTTTGAGAGTGAATGATAATAGAATAATTTTTTGCTGTTGTTCTTTATGCAGGATGGATGACTATGTATATTATACTATATGTACTCTACTGCACAGATCAAGAATTAAGGTATGTCACACTTTCGAGATAGCTTAAAGAATTACTAGAGTTATGCAAGTCTTTTCTTCTTAGCGCCACATCTTTCCGCATATTTCTTTTTCAGTTCTTTCCGCGCCTGCACTGAGACACTTGTTTTGATTCCGTCTTTTCAAAACTATCTGCTGCAATTCACTGAGTGCGTCACAGGACAACAACAGAAAAGCAGAAACACTATGGATCAAGGCTCTGGGAAATTGCCTCAAACTGTTTTTTTTAGGGTATCCAAGGACATTTTTGACAGTGCAAAAAAGCAAACTTGAAACTATTGATCGATTATGAAATGCATTCCACCATAGAATAAAAAATACGGTGATTTTTCTTTTTAATCACATAAATCACTTGTAATGTAACTTTTTCCAAGCTTAACATTGGAATTTACCTTTTGACATGTACAAGTACATTTGTACATGAGTACATTTGACTGATCAGGGCAAAAAACAGTGTGTGTTTATGTACGTGCACACTAGCATGACAGTGTTCAAATGGAAAACAGTCAATGGTACTTATCTTTCCATGTTTGTGGATAACAAGGTCCTTAACCCCCAGTGAGTTCTGTGTATGTGTGTGTGTTTGTCCATGTATGGTCTGTGACCCACCAGAGCACACTGGCTCTCTAATAAACTAGCCAATGCTGTGAAATTAGTGTTTGTAATGCAGAAGGTCCAGCTGAGGCAACCTCGGCTACACCAGCGTGATCTCTAAGCTCAATACATTTTTCATAGCAAGTCCCATCCGCAGGGGAGGAGATGCTCATCATACAAGGAAAAAAAAAAAGCCATGAAGGGCCCAACGGCACTGCTGACTGAGGGATACATGAGGGAAGGACACATTCACTGCCTGTGATCACTGCTGTTTGTTTCCCTAGTCTTTTGGTACTGTAGGGGGTGTCAAATATAAGAATAATAAGAATCATAACGAAGGCAGAGATCCAGATCTTGCTGCATTACCAGTCTGCCTGAAAGCAAGACACTTAATAGAAAATCGCCCTACTGCTGCTTCTCTAATTATTGACCTACTTTCGTTTTTGGATGGATTTCATTGCCTGAATTTCACATATGAGTAATTCAACTGTTCAACCATGGCTCTAAGGTACAATATGCAAGAGTTACAGTGTTCTTGCAAGGCAAATCTTTGCCCAAATCCTATCTAAAGAAATACTAAAAAGAGTGGCCATCAGTATTATAGGAATATAACTGTCAAAATACTTTCATATACCTTAAGAAACACAAAGAAAGAACACTGCAGAGGAAAAAAGCCATTGCTCATAGGTTGCCCTTTCACAGCCAAGGACACTTGAGTTGCTAGTTATGTTTTTCTGTGTGTATATATATATATATATAAATGAGAAAAGGTTAGCATTTTAGCTCATTTTCACAGCCTCATGTCATTTAAGAGTTGTATGAATTTCCACTTTCTGTGGAACACTGAAGAGGATATTTGGACCCCAGTGATAACATTGGACAGCACGGCTTTCTCTGAATGAAAATATTAGTAATACATTACTTAGGCTAAAGCCTTAATGTATTATAAAATGATTATTAAAGGGCATAATGCATTATAATTATTTATAAAGAGCGTTGTAATACATTTATGTCTTGGTGTAAATAATTATAGCTGAATTTAAAACAAATAGCATGATAATAAATTGTTATAATATATTAACTGTGGTTAAAGTAATTCATAAGACTGTACAATGCATTATAATGTGCATTACAACGAATAATTAATTAAAATTACCTTTCTAATACATTATACATAAAGGTTTTAAGTGAAGTATTACTGAATATTCTGTTCTGTTCTGCAAAGAAAAAAAGTTTCTTAGAGATTTTGACAGTAAATTGTTTTGCTTTTAATTCCACTACTGACTACAACAAACAAGTGAGAGATATAATTTATGATTTTCTTTTCGGCAGGTTTAGTTAAAACAAATGACTCATGTATGCCTCTCTTTCCATTACGGTTCCCTTGAGCTCCTCTAGTGCCAAAGCTCGTTAGATTTCTCAGATCCATTCAGGTCACAATCACAGACCTCACACACAGGAAACTGGGGTGTGGGAGAGGGCAGATCTTCACAATCAAAACACACTCCCATAGAGACAGTCTTAGACCCTCCAGGGTAGGTCGAGCGGTACCTTTAGCTCTTTGCAACAAGCGGCAAGTGCTCCCTGATGTAATCTTTCAAAGAAAGAGTGGAGGAAAGTGGGCTTGTAGCTTATAGCAACCAAGAGCCAATGAGAGAGCAGAGGCAGTGCAGCCATGACAATGAGGCTCCTCTGAGGCAGCAGCAGTCATGCCTCCAACAGCAAACATAAATCAAAAGCATGGCTATATCACTATTTACACTGATCATCACGGATCATACCACATGCAAATTACAATTTATTAAAAATATAAATCAAAATACATGCAAAGCATTCAAAAAAGAAAAGGGAATCTGATCCTAGGTTATATTACTTGTCAAATATAAGTTCACGCATTTTCAGCAAGAATTCATCAGGAAATACAATTACAAACTCAAAATGCAGTTACATGTGAGGCTCAAGATTTTGACTTTAATGGCTATACAAAAATAAATAAGCAAATAATTTAAAAAAACTGAATATATATTTTCCTTTTCATTTAAAAGTTGAGGGCAGTAAGATTTTTTTATACTTTTTTTAATACTTTTATTCAAAAAGGCTACATTAATGTAATACAAAACAACAGTAAAAGACATGTATAATGTTACAAAATATTTAGACTTTTTAAAACTTTTAAAAATATTTTTACTTTTTTCTTTTGAACTTTTTACTATAAGAGTATAATAATAAAAAAAATGTACCACAGTTTCCACAAAAATATTAAGTAAAACACAGGAATAAGGTATAAACTATTTAAAATATATTAAATAAAATAGTAGTAGAACATCTGTTATAATCTTTTATCAAAAGTTACAGCAGCATTTATTACTATCAGATAAATCAGAATAAATGTAGTGGGAAAACAAAATAATAATCTAACAATATTTAGAAAATCTAATTTATTGTAGCCCACTAGAGTTCTAAAAGTTCTCAAAGCTTGAAAAAAAAGTCAAACGAGATTAACATATGCAAGGTATAGTGACAATGCAGCAGTGACAGTTACATCAACCAGCTCCAGTGGGGCCATCTTTATTGCTGAGCCCTGTAATAAATTTGATGTTGGGCCATCTGACATAAACAAAATCTCAGCAGCAACTACACAACCGGACACTCGCAAACTAGCTCAACCAGCAGCTCGAGAAACACAAGAGTACAGACAAGGACGAGAGAATCACCTTTGTCACCTTTTACAGCCCTGTCCACGAGCCACTCATTAGCCATTCATCATCCTCTTTCCCCCATCAAAGACACCAAACACACAAGCTCACTCTCTCATCAACAAACAGATGTACCTGTAAGGGATCCAGTCAGACGAGTGTTTGGAGCTCATATCTGTGTGTGTTGAAGGGGTTCAGAGCGCAGGGGGAAGGGTAGCGGCAGCAGAGTAGGACAGCAGCAGCGATGCCAACAACAGAGCCCATGCAGCCCAACCATCCCCTGCACTTCTGTCTCCTCTATCTACTGATCTACAGTCTCTTCCATTCACTCAGCTTCTGCCTGCAGTTCGCAGCGGAGCCGGACTCAGCTGCCTCGCTGTGACCCCAGTTCCCTCGGCATGTGCTGTTTTCTTTCTGTCTGTTCACAATCCCTCGTGCTTTATTCCTCCGTTCACCTTCACTGTGTGTCTCTCGTCATCGTCTTATATGTTGCTCTGTGTGCTGTGGCTCTGGCTCACTGCGCCTCGTACCGACTGCCTCCTTCCCTCCCTTCTCTCTCTCTCTCTCTCTCTCTCTCTCTCTCGCTTGCTCCCTCTCTTTCAGACCACTGTCATTATAACCTTACACACAGCCCTAAGAAGGGGAGAACATATAAGAGTGAATCCCTTTTGTCTAGCTGCTTTGATGTTTGTCGCAATGCTCTGTTGGTCCATCAACACACACACATAGATACACGAGGCTCTGAAAAGCGGGAGCCTCAAATGCGTTTTCTGAGCCATGATTTATTCATCCTTTCATTCAGCGCTGGGCTCATTAACATGGGACAGAGCAGCGCAGTTGTAATTGTCTTTGATTTAACATGCTGAATCCAAACTCAGCACACCATTTTGTCTTTGTTTATTGGCTTTCCGCTTTTTTTCTTTGGTCCCCCTGGTACTTCACTCAGCTAAATGAGGATCTGACTTCATATACATATTTTAATATCAGCATTATCACACCGACTTCATTAGCCGCTGCCGCCAACAAAGGTAAACGAACTCCTTACCATTGTGGATGTTGTATTTTAATGCTAAACTCATATTTAGAATTCAAAATGACACATGACTTCTGATGCAGTTTGTAAGCAATGTTTATACAGTGGTGTCTCTAATCTAAATGAAAAACAATGTTGGCCTGCACGGTTTTAAATGATTTGTCCTGTAAGCTGTCATGTTTCTCTGTAATATCCTTATGCAGCCTGAAGCATATTCTGTTTTACTGTGTATCAGCTTCTTCATCTCTCCTCTGGACTCACTCGCTTTTCTTAGTGTCACACTTAGTCATGTTGATTTAGTGCATGGCTCAGGCACACACTCTTCACTGACCAGTTAAACGATGTTGGCGCTTTGTGTGTGTGCTGTTTTTGCCAGTGAAATGTATCTGAATATAAGTCAAATCAGGAAAGCAGGAAAACAAGTAAAGCATCAGCACATTGCTTTAGGAAATGATCACGCATGAAACAAATCTCATGTACTGTAGTAGTGCCTTTGACTAACATGCAGCTTATTCTAGACAAGAACTAGAACTAGACAGTTTAGACAGGAAGAGTCTTATGAATGACATAAAAGCAAGCAGTTGTGGTTGTACAATATATGCTGTACAGGGCAGGCTTTATCAATATCTGATGATGATAGTTTGATGAAAAAAAAAAATTAAAAACAAAACGCATGGCAGTCTCTGTGAATGGTTCTACTGAAAAGCGTATATCTGGGATATTGTTCCATATGCATGCAGACTATATTTCAAAGAATATACATTTCTGTTTGCTAATTTGCTTGCTGGTGTTTTATAGAAAGCTGAATATATTTCAAGAGATTTAATGACACAAACCTGCCAAACTGTACATTTTAGTAAGTACTGTATACACACTAGGGAAAATATACTAAAATGAAGCTGAAATACATTTATTTCATGTCTAGTATACTACCAATACATTTACATATTTAGGTACTTTATAAAAAATACCCTGCAACTGTACTTTTGGTATACTAATCTATAAAAGTATAGCCTACATAAAGTCTGCTAAAAACTGGAACAACTAATTTGCACTTTAATTGTGCAGAAGTAGTGCTGAGGTCCAACTAAAGATATACTGAAGTGTTTTTTAAGTGGAAGTAGCACAAGGCAAATCCTGATTTTTCAGAGTTCAACGTGTCTCTGGGTCAACATCTTTGTTGACCCTGGAACAACATTGTGATTAGCCAATAAGATTTGAAGAACCAGTTTATGGTTTTAGGCTTACAATCAGTGTTTGGTGCTTGTACATCAATGTCAGTTATCTATCATTAAATATGATTTTAGGCATTATTCATGGGTAAGGTTAGGTGTAGATATCTGGTGAAAACTAAAAGTTTGGATTAAAATATCTTGACCCAGGAACACATCGAACTCAACAAAACGTGCACAAGTGCACTTCAGGTATACTTTAAAAAAACTTGCATTTAAAGACCGATATTATTTAAAAATCATAAAATCCATCAACAGAAACAGTGACATTAAAACATTTTAGGCTTAACTCTCGAGCAATATGTCAGTAAATACAGTATGTTAATAGATTTGACCTATACTTATATTTAAAATACATTTATTTCATTCTATTTATTTTCTATAGGGCTTACATCTACTACACCTAAGCATGTGATATATATCAAAATGTTGCAATTCAACATGTCAGAGAGAGAGAGAGAGAGAGAGAGAGAGAGAGAGAGTGAATCTGTGGTGTCAGTTTCAATCTCTCTTGTCGTTGGAGCTCTGACCGCACAGAGAAACAACAATTTCCCAAAGGCAGCTTTGTATTCCCTGTTATCAGAGTGAGATACCCTCAACACTTACACAAATATATCTCATTTCAAACACTTAACTCAAATGAGGAACTCAAATCATAGCAATTATTTTTAATTATCATGACAGCATATTAAAATATGACTCTGAAAGGAGGAAAGCCGCTGCTAGTTTGGCTTTCAGACAAAAGAACTGAAGGCAAAGATCAGACAGACGTCTGACCTGCTTTCATCCGGTGCTCAAAAAAGAAACCGATACTATCACGTCCTATTCGGTGGCCAAAACTGTTCCTGAGAGATCTGCAAACTATCCCTGCATGGGGCTGAGGTTAACATTCGTCCTAGCGGCAGTCAAAAAACAGTGAACATGGTGGGATGTTGCTGGATCATATGCACTCCGCTACGCTCCAGCAGAGGGAGAGCAGGTGGAAAAGCAGCATGGCTGGTAAATATTTGATGGTGCTGCAAGCCGTTTGAAGTCACACTATACTGAGCTCATCGCCTGCGTAGATCCATTAGTGAAACCTACGGCCACCGTGCCTAAAATTATGTAGCCCACCATCAAACTGTGTTAACAGCACGCACACACTGCTAACTTGATTGGCCTAGTCCCAAAATGAGTCAATAAAGTGTAACACTGGCACAAATGCTAAGTAGGTATTGGATGTTTTGATGCACTGTAGCGCTTCAGTGCTGTGACAGGGGGTCTCTGTGTTGCATGGGGCTAGCTAGCATTGCCAAGGCCGGCATGCGGACAGCTGCAGAGCCAGAGTATGAAGAGCTTTGTTAATAATGCAGAGACTCCATTAGCCATGCAAGACACGAGGTGCCAACGGTCGCTGATGAATGAACATAAATCCACACCACTTTGTGTGTGAGGGAGTGTGCGTCTAAGATCTTTCTTTCTTATTCTGATCAAATTACACTGTCATTGAAAAGTATGTGTATGTCACATACTTGCGCTATCTTGACTATCAAATGGCAATGAATAAATAAAATCACAATTCACCTGTTCTGCCCAATGTGAAAAAGAAATATACTCAAATTTATCTGAAATACATTTGTTTAATTCTCTGTATACAACAAATACATTTATGTATTATTAGGCTACTCAATAAAAATACTCTGCAATTGCACTTTTAGTACTAAACTGGCATATATATCCCTGATTTCACAGACAAGCCTTAAGACTAAAATGCATGTTTGAGCTGTCTCAACTAAAAATAACTTGCTTTTTAAAATCTGTCAGTGCTATTGTTCCATCCCAAGATGCACACATGTAATGTTTTCTAAGGCATTTTTATAAAAGCTGCTTAAATATCTCAATAGCTAATAGCTAACACTGTGTCTATACCGGACACAAGCAGAAATATACAACACAACAAAATACAATAGAACCTATTGTATTGTCACAGGTTTCAAATGATTTCCCAATGGTACTGTCTTAAGCTAAGTCCTGTTTGTGAATCCGGGCCTTAAAGTCTAGGGGCCGGTTTCCCGGATAGGAATTAGATTAAGTCAGGACTAGACTTTTGCTAATTTAGGACATTTAAGAATTTTTAGAAAAATGTCTTACAAAAATGCATTATCTGTTTTATTTTAAGACCAAACAATGGCAATGATGTGTTTTAATGTACTTTTTGCAAGCCTTTTACAGTTTAGACAGCTCTTAACATTTATTTTAATCTAGGACTAGTCTTAAACCCTGTTCGGGAAACCAACCCTAGGTGTGCTAAACAAATTTTGTACTTAATGTACTTCAATTACACAGTGGTAGTGCTGAATTCCTACTAAAGATATTTCAAGGTATATTTAAACTATGGAAAGTATAGTTTTTGCATTTAAACCGATTTAAACCGATACTGATTCTTGACTGATATTATTTACAGATCATACAATCCTCATCAATAATGACATTAAAATGCATTTAAAATGTGCATTGTGCATAAGTGGTATTACACATAAAGTTTAATTATAATATAAAATAAATGCATGAAATAGTATGAAATAATTGTATTTTCAATATATATTAAAACCAAATTCTTTTAAACTGCTATAGAAGTAGTATTGTAGAAGATTAACAGTAAAATCTGTCAAATTGAATAAAAACAATAAATTGGATCAGGCAGGGCCTTAAAAATCAAAGGAAAGGTCTGTGATTTTTCCCAAACGTGGTTCTATTAGCAAAATAAGTCCTTGGATTTCAATTTAGAAGGCTATGTGCAGAAGGACAGAAGACATATGGACATAAAGGACACAAAGAGACCCTTGTGCTCATCTTGAGTGCTTGTGAAGTGACTCTGCAGGCAGCATCTGATGACACAATCTGACGTCCTCTTTGATTACATTATATATTCCTGCTCCTGCCCGCTATTCTGAACCAATCACAAGGTTTTCCATTTTAATTAGGGGATCGATTGATGTTCCAGTCATTCTAAGCCTGCTTTTTTAATGAGCGCAGAGATGCAGGTTCACAAAACTACGTTAAAATCACGAGAAAGCACAACAAAAAGAAACTTAAACGCCATAATACTCTTCAAGACTTTCTGTCTCTTCTTTTATGTCAATAGCTCAGAGATTCAGGCAAAAGCTAGATCACAGAAGCACAAGCGATTTCAAGCCCATCAGTTCTAATTAAAAAACCAGTGATCACTTCTGGAAGTATCTTCGAATTAGAAATTGTGTTTCCACAAAAATTCAGCACACAGATGAAAACCATATTGTGGACATTGCCTCATTCACAGCAAAAAGCCTCTGTGTTCTACAGCAGTGTTTTTCAACCACTGTGCCGCGGTACACTAGTGTGCCGTGAGAGATCGTCAGGTGTGCCGTGGGAAATTATT
>JAUCMS010000127.1:10613752-10623980 GCA_032357445.1 Enteromius radiatus | reverse complement strand
CAACACACAGCCATTAATGTCTGAACTGCTGGCAACAAAAGTGAGGGGTGTACTCACTTTTGTGAGATACTGTACATGTTCTTTATCAAGATACACACTCTTTATTACCAGTTTTGGTGGTAACGCATTGCTTGTTACTTACAATAACTTTCTCATTAGCACTAGAATAAAAGCCAGTCTTTCCAGCCACCTAACTTCTGGAGAATCTACAGCCACAGCTGAAGTCTCCAGGTGTTGTGCCTCACAGTGTTGTGTGAACCTCTAGTGCATGATCGGCCAGAGCCAGTTTGTGTCGAAGCTCTGACATAAACCGGCTATGGCCGATCTCCAGGCCCAATTATTCATGGCATGGCACCCTCGATCAACCCTGTTCCAACCAGTGCTTGCACGGCCTTCGGAGATGTCGACTTGGGTTGTAGATTCTCCGGAGGCTCCACTGGTGGATGCACAACCTCTAAGTCAGTTCATTCTGGTCGCTGAACCCTTTCCGTGCTCGGCCTCAGACACAGAGGTTATCGAGCTGTCAGGTCCGGTGTCTGATTTATGGCCAGCAGTGCCGTGGTCCAGTCCAGATCCAGAGTCACGGCCTGTAGAGCCGTTGTCGGGTTCAGCTTCAGGGACACGGTCAAGAGAACCGTTGTCCAGTCCGGATTCCGAGTTACGGCCAGGAGGGTCATGGTCTGGTCCTGTCCCCGAGTTACGGCCAGGAGTGCCGTCCCAGAATTATTTGTCTAAGCCATGACCAGAACCCACACTACAAGAGCGTCCTACCTCACCTGACCCATCTCAGAAGTTGCCGCTGACCTCGGTGAGAATGTCACCATCTCCGGTTCCACCATGGAGGAAGTCTCTACCGCCTGATCCTCCCCAGAGAGGTCCTAACCCGTATGATCCACCCTGTTCCATCAAGTGACCCCGAACAGATACTGTCTGGGCTGTAGAGGCCCAAACTAATCTCTCTACACTCTCTGTTCCAGTCCGACCTGCTCCGCCCGAGATATCACTCTTGTCACCCAAGCCACTCTGTCACCTGGTCCCATTGGAGGGCGTCCCTGTCACCTGGTCCGCCCTGGAGGGCGTTCCTGTCACCCAAGCCGCCTTGGAGAGTGTCTCTGTCACATCATCAAGGACTCTTTCCCCCATCCCTCCCTATGCTCAAATTACTGTTCTCCGATCCACCACCCTCCTAGACTTTCTATTTCTGAGCGCCTAGAAGCCGCTCCGTAAAGGGGGGCTATGTAACGATCCCAGTCGGAAGAACCATCAAGCTCCGCCAGAGGGCACTCCTACCTTTCTGTTTCACCCTGGACTCTGAAGTTGTTCACTGGACTCAATATCCCATAACAGCTATTGCTCGTTACTTACGCCCACTCTCTCATTAGCACTAGAATAAAAGCCAGTCTCTCTAGCCATCTAATCGCAAAGTCTTGATTTGCCAGTGCTATCATTTCTGAGCGTGACCTCCTTTGTTCTCCTGGTTTCCTGCGTATCGATTTGGACTGATTATCTTTGTGTGATTGTTTGCTGCCTGGTTCCGACCCTCTGCTCTGTTTTTGTTTACGTCTCTGGATTACCCACATTGCTTTGTCTGCCGGTATTTTGACTTTTGTCTACCTGACTTCGAATAAAAGATGTTGCAAATGGACCCGCATGCCTCTGTCTCATCCGTTACACATGAAATAAAATACATACAATAAAATAAACATAAAATAAACTCAGAATATGACGCAAACCTGCAATAATTAAATGTTAAATTACACAAATGTATCTAATCCCATTTTATTAAACAATGTCTTTGCTGCTGACCTTTGACGATCCAGTTCAACCATACTTACAAGCAAAATTATGCCAAAAACTGACTATTGTGCTTCATTGTTTTTTTTTTTAATTGCTGAAGAGTATTGAACCATCTTCTACTGTATTCTAATTTGCAGATGTGAATTTACATTTTCTTCAGCTTGAGGTTTATTTGGGACACTTTGTGATGTGCTTTTACATTTTTTCTTATATTAAAAAAACAAGCACTCAAGCTCTGCCTATATTTAAAAAGTAAGGCAAAAGTAAGACAAAAGTAATGTAACACATTACTTTCCCTAAAAAAGTTTTAGAGAATAACGCAATATTGTAATGCATTACTTTTAAAAGTAACTTTCCGCAACACTGTTTATTACTACATCTTAACCATATTTATTAATTGGTTTTAGTGCTACTGTACATCTACAAAGCTAAGCTCCAAAACATAATGGATTCACCAGCATTTTCATAAAAACCAACTCATTAATTGATGACATATCATTTTCTTGAGGAGTATTTAAAAGACATTCAAAACACTAATGGCCTTGGTTATTGTGACTCAATAAAAATGAACTTCAAAAAGGTACAAGGTCAGATAAACATTACAGATGCAGCAGTATTAGCAGTATTTTAATTCAAATATAACCTTATCTTCACTTTATCTATAAGACCACCTACATATGCTTATATAAAGGTTAAATTAGTTATTTTTTGTACCTTTTTTCCTGAAAGAAAGTCATACCAATTTGGAGCAGCATCAGAGGGAGTAATGATTAATCACTTTCTATGAAGCCCGTATTTATAATACTTTATACGGTTATTCTTAAGGCATTATAATGAATATTGAAAAGCATATCATGTGTTTTTAATCACAAAAACAGTTATAGTACATTATATTTTTTACATATCTTCACATTATTTAAATGTAGATCTGCAAAATGCCTAACAACATCTTGTGGTTAGGAGCTAAAATGAGATTGGAATTGGAATCAAGATTGGAATACACTATACGACTTTTAAAATCTGAACAGAACTGACATTGTATTACAGGCTTTATAGTGTAGGTGGAATGTTCATATACTTGCAAAGTATCCTATACTCAGTATTTCTGTGGAGGAACCATCAAAATAAAGTCTTAGCACATATTTGGCAGACACACTAATACTCTAATGAAGGCTATAGTTACTTATCAATAGCTGTCTAAAGGGTACCATCAAAATAATCAAACTGATATCATAAAAAAAAATTTAAATGTTCAATGCAAATCATATTTCTTCTGATCTGATTTTTGATCTTATGGCTTCTTGAGAAAAAATGAGTGGTTATTATTATTACTTACAAGTGGAATTTGTCTACTTTAAGTAAACTAAGATAAGTTAACTGGCAAGATATGGGACTTAAAATACATTTTAACTATGAGAAAAATAATCCATTGTAACTTAAAGGAATTCTGTCATCATTGACTCACTCACCCTCAAGTAGTTCCAAACCGGTATGAATTTCTTTGTTCTGCCGAAAACAAAGGAAAATATTTTGAAAAAAAATTTAATCAGGCTGTTTTGGGTCACCAGTGATTTCCATAGTATTTTCTTCCTACTATGGAAGTCAATGGTGACCAAAACAGCCTGGTTACAAACTTTTTTAGAACTTTTGGAACTTCTTAAAGGTGAGTAAATGATGACAGAATTTTCATTTTTGGGCGAACTATTCCTTTAAATGGATGAATGGTGTTCATTGTGTGTTATAAATGACCATACTCTTAAAAGATATAACCACAAATAAGTAAATATTATTACACATTAAATCTGTTCTTATGAATCATCAACATATTATAAAGTCATTTATAATATGCATTCATTATAATGCATTAAGAATACCCTTACAATGTATTATAAATACAGGTTTCATATAGTGTTACCAGATTTTACCAGACACACCAGCAGCATGACTAGAAGGCACTGGCAATACACCAAGTGATCACCCTATTGTCATGTTATCTGGAGTGTTGCACATCCACACTGTGCTGCATGCAGCCTGACTTCTCCAGAACCTGACATTTCACACACTGCATGCCAACATTGTAAACATCACATAACTTTGTTCAATTGCTTAAAACACCTTTAAGTTACTTCCCAGCAGATGCTTAAACATATTTTTAGAATTATTCTTTTGCACAAAATCTCTATGAAAAGTTAGGTAAGGTGACTTACTAATGAGCACAATGCTCAAAAATTGAGAGTCGTACCTAATTGATGACTACCAAAATCCACTTCTTAAATATGGACACCTTATAAGTCTGTTTTTCTCAAAATGGTTGAAAACAATGGCAAAATGAATTCAGATAAATTGTGAAACAGCCACAAGTTAGAGGTGACAGATTAAAAAGACTAAGCTCTTAAATACTAATGTCAATAACCTCCCATATAAATAGGAAGATTGATGAGAAGGATACTTTAAAGTAAATACCCACAAGACTTGCGTGAGCAATTTTGCTAAATGTATTGCTTTATCTCTCCTTTGACAAGAATAGAAGACACAATAATCCTTTCAGTGTCTCTCATTTGCTGACTGTTTACCTGGCTTTTTCTCCTGCAGCAAAATGACTCAGCAGTTAGCAAGCTTGAAAGCTAGAAAAATTGCAACTTTTTTTTTTTTCAGCCAATAAAAGCTTTTAAAAATGTGCCTCATTTTACTCAAGGTTTATCCGAAGAAATGTCTAATGGAGTCTAAAGAAAATAAATCCTTAAATTAAATGAAGTGCTAGAGAGAATCTGAGAAAGCACTTTCACCTTGTTCTGAATAACTCTGAGATGGCTATTTTGGTAAATTGACAGGGCCATGTTACATCTCTACTGCTCAACAATCTTTTAAGGCCTGACCATACTGCACCCACAGCTGGAGTGAAATGAGGTATAAAAAAGTCAACTAAACAATAAGACACATTAAGTGATTTTATCATCATGTTATGGAGATTGTTAATCCTAATATCACACACAAATATTAGGGGAAAAAAGGGCATAATCCTGCTTACTGTACTTTTTTAAACAGTGTTAGAAATGTGACTTAAAATGTTGTCTATATATGCAACCCCCTAGATGATTTCAGATTTATTGTCTATTGACTACGCCATTGATTTTGGCTCTCTTATAAATAATACATTTTTTTTAACCCTAATGCTTTATAATGTCAACCGAATGCCTTTATATTTTAAAAAGCTCCTGGGTTTAAATAATTTACACCCACACGACTGACTACCCTTCATCACAAAATTAATTAGGCCCCTCAGATTTCATTGGCAGGAAGGCTCTGGGGTGAACTGAAAGAATAAAAAAAATAAATAAACAATTAACACTACTCAGCATGTCTTCAGCCTGTTTCGGCTTAATTACCATCTATCTACACCACCTTTCTAGTTAATGTGTGGATGAGTAACTGGCCGTAATTAAATCAAAACCAGAGTATTTATAATTAAGTGGCATTTCAGAAGCATCCAGACAATTAGAACTGATTGTGAAGAGGCAGAGAGAAGTATGCTACTGTAGGTACAGGAAAAAACGTGCCTCCTGTTCTGGAGATTTTCTATCTCTCCCTCTCTGCCGCTTTAACCAATTCTGTTTTAACATATTCCAGCCTGCGATTGCATTTCCCTGGTGAAATTCACATCTCTGACTCTGAGACAGTAATTAGAGCAGTTTCTGTTCTGTGCCCCTCATCTGTGCTTTAAAGAGAAAGGGCTTATGTTGTTTTAATGTGCTTTCCACAAGACACACTTTATTTGTTTCAGTAAAATGGATTGTATTGATATGGTATAATTCCATTTAACAGAATGCATTTTCTCTCTAGGTAATCACGATTTGATAAGTAGATTTATGATCTACTTAATTTGTAGCAAGTAAACATGGAAATATTAAAGTACTGTTAAGTTTGGGGTTGGTAATGTTTTTGAAACAAGTCATCAAGGCTGCTTTTTTCATCCAAAATTTAGTCCAGTTAAAACAGTAATATTATGAAATATTATTACAATTTAAAATAACTAGTCTTTGCTTTTTATATATTTTAAGATGCTATTTAGTCCTGTGATTCAGAAATGATTCTGTATTTGATACTCAAGAAACATTTCTAATTATTATCGATGCTAAAAAGAGTGAGAGAGGTTTACTATAGATTCAGTCAAGGGTAAATGGTTACCACAGAAACAGGTCCCAAGGCTGAGTTTATGTCAAGGGTCACAGCGGCAGGGTCTAGACCTGAAGGACACCACTTATGTAGTGTATGAGACGAGACAACAGATTTGCACCCACACATACATATGCAGCCATGTGCTCTTCTTTCAGTAGATCAGTAGTGCATTGTGAGCCAAAGCCTTTCAAATCTTTTTCCCTGTGCCACACTAAGGTCTCTAAGCTCTAAAACGTCGATAAGAGGCGACTCTGCTTATTTACTTAGCCTCACATAAATTGCTCTGTTCGGACTTCTATCTGCAGAGGTTGCGTGGACATCCTCTAATTAACCTGATGAACAATGAAGATCAAAGTAAAACAGCTACTATTGTCTTGTCCAGGGATCTCATCCACAAGTAACATGTTCCATTATATATTTTCAACAGATGCCCATCAATCAGGAACAATCACAAAGCTTCTTTTTTTCTCAGCAAGTGATAACAAATAGCTATGATTGCAGTGCAATCAGTGCAACCCATTTAATGATTAAGTGGGCCATGGGCTACTAAATCTCCAACCAGCTGATCAGAAAAGGCTAGTTAGCATCACTTTCTCAGTCCTGGCTGGATGCTAGAACTACACTGTGATGAAAAAAAAACAAACAAACATGTTTGCCTATTGTCGGTCGGGTATACTGTACAAAGGTATACATTTTTTTTTCCAAAATTTGTTTTTAGAGCCCTTGAGCAAAAATGGAAGCCTCGATCCAGGGCATATACTCCTTAGAGTTCATGCACAAGCTGCCACTGAAACAAATGGAAAATGCTAACGGATAGCTCTCTCTGCAGGTAATACAGACCTTCTCGGTGGTAAGAAAAGAGATGTCAGCCAACGGAGACCCTTTCCCCCGAGCATTCTCAGCAATCTTACTGAATTTAAAATACAAAATTAATCCCACAAATCTAGCAAGTGTCTTTATATAAATGTCTTACAATGGTTCCACTTATCTGTCAGAAGAACACAGTAGATGTTCTGTGTAATTCATGGAGTGATTCAACTCCTATTGGAATTCAGTTCATGAGCTGCAGTGAATGATGTGAAAGTGTGTGCATCCCAATGATTTTTCACCATCACAGTTCTTATATTTTTCACTATAGTAAGAAATGTGAAATAATGTATGAAAACCATATATAACATATATATTTTCATTAGATAACTGAGCCTTTGCTAAGACCTGCTTTGTTTCATTTAATGAAGTCCATGAAGGAACTTTGTTTGGGTAGTATTAGCTAGCCTTCTACCATGGTACTATCCAACTCGGTCACTAAGGTCACAAAACTCTGGACTTGTGGTAGTACCTGGGATAGCAAAATCCACTAAAGGGGGTAGAGCTTTTTCACATTTTGCTCCAAAATAGCCTTCCTGATAACGTTCAGGGTTCAGATACGCTCTCTCTTTTTAAATCTAGACTAAACACACATCTCTTTAGCCAAGCATTCACATAATGCATCTCATAATATTTGTACTACAGTTATATCTGATTAAACGCACCGTTATTATTATTTAGCATGGGTTGAACAGCAGCTATGCTAATTACGTCTCTCTTTGTTTCTCTGTTCTGCTATGGGATTAACATCCTGTGTAACTAGGAATTTTTCAATATTCAGGCTGGATCCAACCCTTAAATGATCCGGGATGACCTGAGAAGAGATTATGTCAACCCTCTCAGAGGACCTCAGAGGATGCCAACCCTCAGACAACATACAGAATTATCAAATTTTCCATAAGTTAAATATATTTCTACAAAATATGAGCATATTGTAGAAACTTAATTTCCTGTAAAGCTGCTTTGCGACGATTCATATCCTAAAAAGCGCTAAATAAAAATCTGAATTGAATTGAATAGCATTAAACAATTCTGCGGCAATTTTCTTTAAATATAGTAAAATGGCATGCATAGTGACACAAGACACCCTAAGAGGATATAAGCAGTATTTTGTTCCTCTTAAAAATTGGAAATGCCAAAGCAAGACATTAAAAGGCAACTAACTAAGTAAAATTAATAAACATTTAAAAATAAATAAATAAATCCAAATAGAATATAAAACAAAATCACAAAAAATTTAAGCGACGTTGCCAAACCAATTTCAGGAGGAAGCATGAACGATTAATCAGACACAGCCGGCACCGTTTTATCAATCACTACCTATCAACCCGCCAGCCAATCCGATTCCAACCTATCCACTATAAATAAGCCAGTTTCCTTTCTTTCCGTATCTCGTTACAAGCATCCCTCCTCCACCCCTTCTCCACCTCGTTCGCTCTATCCTAACGGGGGGTATGCGGGGTCCGAGCCAGACGCCGAGCTCTACCCTCACTAGGGTTCATACTTCTAGAGCGGGGAGTCCACCAGACTCCCGGCTCGCCCCCAGGAGAGCATGTCAAATACGCTATTATTATTACTGTGATTATAAGGAAGCGCGAACTACTGAAATCAAAATTAAACTGAAAACATAAAAATCAAAGCAAATATTAATAAATATTATAATAGTATACAATTATACTAAATAGGCACTGTTATTTCCCAAATCACCATCAGTAAAAACACAATTACACTTCACAGTGAATTAATATGAAATTTCTTGTAATATATTTTTTTAATTGATTCACATCATGTACTGTCAATACTAACTGAAGTGTATTAATTAATTCATAAAAACGTCAGTCTTCTGAAATCACATACTATCCATGTAGATAATAAGCATTTATTTAATGCCCTTTAAAAAAAAGTATATATAGTATGAATGTGTGTATGAATGAACTACATTTGTCATGTGATACAGTTGCGTTACATTGCCCCACTGCCATTCACAACTTCTCTCTGCCTATGTTTCATGAATACAGTGAACTCAAACCATCTACTCTTTTCACATTTTGTTTTTGCCTACTGTGTATGTATATTTGGATGCAGGCAGTGTTTCATTCCTCTGGGATGTTCAGTGAAACTAGTTGGGAGTTAGCAACAGTAACCATGCAGGCTGAGCTTAGCAAAGGGTCAATTAAGTGTATCGACCGTATGCCTCTTTGATTATTGTTGAAAGAAAGAAAAATGCAAGAATTAATTATGATCAGGTCTGTCTAATAGCCATTGTGAGACACCTTATCTGCCTCCTAATGAGATCACTTGACATTTATTTGCATAATTGGAGCAGACTTCCCCCTATTTGACAGAAATATGAAAATGCTTAACTACTTCCATTGAAGTTCGCCTGTGCTGAAAACTATCTCTGCTAAACACCTTGGCTCTTTCAGCTGTGCTAATGGGGACACCGGCTTGTTGATTAGACCATCTGAGAGCAGCTCCAGACCTGATGAGGACGGCTGTCAATTGTAACGCCAGCATGAGCTGCGCACGTATACATCTGTAATCAGCGAAACCATTAAATCCCAAACGAGCTCAAGACATCATTCTGGAGCTGATCTAACTGCAGGTATATTCTGAATTAAATAGGTGAGGGACACGTTCTTACTGCAGTGCTAGTTAAAAGGATCACAATCAGTTGAACAAAACATTGTGGTGCTTTGTCTCCATCACACCCCAGCTCTGTATTCACTGCACATAGAGAGAACTATGATCTGGGATGTGCTGGCAGGTATTGTCTCTTTTATCCATTCATCAGAGATGGTACTCAGCAATGGAAAGTATTCCCATTGTTTGGAAGAGAGGCACCAGCTGTTCTCTGAAGCGCTGTTTTTGCCATAGGAACACTTCCTTCACTTAGCTCCGTGCCCTATCACCCACATACATCACCCAACACTGAACTAGCCAAAAGGGTCTCAGAGAGAGAGGCGGAAGGACAGATGCTGCATCCGGAATGTATACCCATCGACTACTGATGAAGAGTGTTTTTCAGTTATGCATTATAAACACAATCCTAAATGTTCCCAAAAGGTCTTTTGACCTTAGATATACTGATAATTAGAAAATGTTATGCTGAATCTATTAATCAGGTAAAGCTTTTCCGGTATATTCAGTATTCAGATTATTTATAATATAAATAATATAAATATAAATGTAATATACGTTTAGTACAATATATATATATATATATATATATATAGGGATAAATAAAATCCCTGTATGTGTGTGTTTGTGTGTATATATATATATATATATATAGGGATAAATAAAATCCCTGTATGTGTGTGTGTGTGTGTGTGTGTGTGTATATATATATATAGTGATAAATAAAATCCCTGTATGTGTCTCTGTG
>JAUCMS010000127.1:10602413-10613652 GCA_032357445.1 Enteromius radiatus | reverse complement strand
TGTGTGTGTGTGTGTGTGTGTGTGTGTGTGTGTATATATATATATATAGGGATAAATAAAATCCCTGTATATGTGTGTGTGTGTGTATATATATATATTATATATATATATACACACACACACACACATACACAGATTTAATTTATCCATCTATTTATATATCTATTAATTTATTTGTAAAATTCCCAATCAGTATTATTTTTTAAATGATTGTGTATTTAGCCTTGACCAAAATCCATGTCCATTCATTTTGTTGTTGTTGTTTTTTACTAATCTGATGCTTCCAGTCCTATGGCCTTGGGATAGCAAAATGTATTATTGCACATTTTGGCAAATGTAGTACATCATTTAGTTATTGTGTTCCTTTACTGTTTTGTAAAGGTGTAGACCCTCTCATTTAACAAACCACTTTTTTGTTTTAGTTAAGTGTGCATATTCAGACATAGTATAATGAGAGGATTGGCTTCATACATATGTTATGTTTGCTTCATTGTAACATGCCCCAAGAAAAAATGCCACAGGCATGAAGACTACAGGATCTTTCTGTATTTCCTCTGGGGAGCAGTGAGAGTGCGGTCACAGCATACCAATCACATCCTGGGATTTGACTGAAATTTCAAATGTGTCACCTACTGCAGACATGATAAACTCCAGCATCCTCTGGTTCATAAGCAGAAGCACTGAGGCAGATATGATGATGCCTGTAGAGAATTGGGATGCTGACAGCGGAGCTGAGAGGATGCTGAAGCCAGGCTAATAAACACAGCAGAGATGCGCTGGAAAGAGCACGTGTTGAAATAGAACGGTGACGTTTCAAAAGCTCTGCAAAAGCTGTGTTAATACGCAGTATTTCCGATCAAAAATGACCCGTTATGTGTTGTTTGATTGAGCCTGACTACTGTTAAATTCTCCATTTACAAATCAGAAAATCGTCTCTCTAGTCGCTTTGTTACAAGCGCCTTTGCGAACACGAAAACAGAAAAACAGCATCAGGATTGCGAAATGCTCTTCTTTTTTATTAAAAGATGCAATTTGTTGTTTCTTAAACGAATCACCAACTTAGAACACGTTGATTTTAACGACCGAAGTTGTGTACAGTCACCGTCATACGCCGTTGGGTTGGCTTATTCGTTAGCGTTCCTCGTCGTGATTTACTTTGATCACATGAATTATTGAACACATACAGAAAAAACTGATTTTACAGTGTGTTTACAGAATAACGGCGTGCTTACCTGTCATAACTCCATCGACTGTATGACATGCTCTTATTGTTGCTCAGTCCGTCCATGGCCATCTGTGGAAACAAATGCTCGATTATACAGCAACGCCGAGCCGTATAATATTGTTGGCGTCTTGTGTTAAATCCTCCGTCTTCACCACAGTAAACGTCTTCAGACGTTTCTAGTGGAGATCTGGGAAGCCTTAGAAAGCCGGTTTGGTTGAGGGGTTTAAAATAGGTGGACTGAACCACTGGATGTGAGAGGGGAAATGTCAGTTGTTAAATTTACCATGCGCGCGCACACGTTTGGATTAAGATTTTCTCCAAGAAAATACCACGTAGCCGTCAGGTTTGTTGTTGCAGAAGTTACGGGGGAACCTTTTGCGTGTGTATAATATTAAAAACAGCCAATTTCCCCCTCTATTGTAGAATAGAAGGTAAAGGATGGCCTGAATTTTGTTTTGAGCATCGACATACAGTGTTTGTAGGCAATCATGTGTAACGTTACGCTGATTTTATTAGGCTATATATGTGCATGATGATGCATCATCCAAGATATAATTTATATAGAAGTATAGAAGTATTTGGGGGAAATAAATGTAATAAAACACTCAAGGTAACACTCCTTAGTTAAACTAATACCAGTCGTTATCAAATTTGAACAGAATAGATGTTAGCCTAAAATATAATCAATTTATGTTTTAATTATTTTTTAAAGCTGTTAATATTTAATAGTGAATTAAATAGACCTACGTTGTGTAAAATTATGTTTTAACACTTATTGAATAATAATTTTAATATTATTGAAAAATACATGACTAGATTACAAAATGATATAAATTACAAAAGTTAACAAATGGACACTATATATATATATATATATATATATATATATATATATACACAACTTTTTTTTGCATTAGCTTTGAACATCTATTAAGTGAAAGAGAGAGTAATGAGGATCAGTTAGTGGTTTGCCTACTTAAGTTTTGCACTCCTTGACCAGATGACAGCATGAATGGAGTGTGAATGGGGGGAGTGAGAGTCCAAGAGTCCAACTATCATTCAGTAAACAAAAGACTGCTTATGTGGCCAAAATCACTAATTAAAAAGTGTACTGGAGAGAAGAAAATTAGTAGAAAGTACTGACTAAAACCATGGCACATTCAAATATTTGAAGTTTTGACAAATATGTGCAAGAAGGACAAGATCAGAATTCAATATGCAAGGAAATACAAGAACAAAGACCAATTACAATTCAAGCAATGATTTCATCACTGTTGATTAAATTGTCAAAAACTCATTTAAACTCGACTTTTAATGATCTATATGGTAATGTACTCATAAGAGTGCAAAATGATCTTTTAGCAGATATGTCTCATTTTGCACTCACATGTCTTTCCAATAAACTGCTGTCTATAATGAGTATTTCTTTTTTCTCAGCACTTCATAGCCCTGAAAAAGCCCTGAACATTGTCAGTGTACATCAGAGTGAGATTTTTTCAAAATGTAATCTTACATTTATTAAAACCCATGAATCTAAAAGAGCAAAAATAGGTATCTCACCTGAAAGCAATCAGAGATCGTTGTAACCCTAACCCAAAGTATCCTTTAATAAATTTACCACTTGTAAATGGTTTCCTGGATTTTGCTGTGACAGTTTATATACCCAGCTACAAAATCACAGAATTTGACTGTATTTGAGGTCTAAACAATGCTGTTCACTCACATCTCTGCTGGTTGCCATGTCGGATGTGTGCTGCTAGGCAAAGCCAACTTCAAACATTTTTGCAAGCGCAGTGACATTAAGCCGTCAATCCAGCCATTCATGACCCAGATGTGCTCAAAGGACACAAAGCTGTCTTCCAAACAACGACTCTAATAGAGTACAGCCAGTCTAAGGCACATTCTGACCTCATAAGAACATCCACGCTTTTGCCACATGCTCATGTGGAAAGTGTTTTAAGCTATAGATCAGACAAATTTACAGACCAGTATCAGTGTGCTCATTTTCTTCTTATGATCCTTCATTGCCAGCAGGTGTTGGTGAATATTAAAGCCCACTTGTCCATGTGAAAGTGTGTGTGTGAAAGCGTCATGGCAATCTCTTGACACGTGTACACTCATACTACGCAAAACTTAAAAATAATACATCCTTTTAAGGCTTCTACATTTGACAAGTACAGACTGAAAAGACCAGTGATCAGATTACGAGTATTTAAGTTCTCCCTGCGCTCAAAAGAAACGGTGATGGTTTCACGTCCATCTGTTCCATCAATTAAGGAACATAACCATTCATGTAACTTTATCTTAATTGAATGAACATATTTAGAAAATTCTGTTATGGTTTACTTACTTTCCTCTGCTGAAGTTATTTAGGGAACGCTTATTCATTAGCCTATAACTATTACTTTTCCCTCAATAAACTCCCATTTGACTGGTTAGTAAGGTAGTTGTTAAGTTTAGGTATTGAGTAGGATGATGTAGAACTACATTTTTAGCATTACATCACCTGCCCACCAATGGACTCTTTGCCTGCAGAATGATTTAAACTATTCCTGTAAGTAGATTGTAGGTCATTGGCACCAATAGTCTCTTAGTCTTATGATGCTTTTAGGAAACTCAACCCCTCAACCCATTCAAGGCCTGTCTCAGAATAAGCTTTAATAGTAACCGTGCATTCAGATTTACAATCACTATAAAACTGACACATACAGCAAAAGCTGTCACTGCATTGATCTAATTCCCTTACTTGACGCTTTAATTGTAGAACTGTCACAACATGAGCAAACAACAAGCAGGTCCTCTTAAGTCGGAGTATTCTCCGAAATGATGACACCCTCCTCCTTCGCAATGTTCCCCAACACTTTCAAATCTCATGGAAGAAAACACAGCAGACTCAATAACAATAAAACCAAGCGTATGACATAAGTTGTCACAGAGCTCATTATCGTATTAACTGGAACAACGTATAAAAACATAATAATAATAATAATAATGGAAGTTTTGCAAATCACAGATGATGTAGTTAAGGACGGCAAAATAACAATCTACTTGTCACTTGGCGACACTTGTTATTCAATGTCGACTTAAAAAAAAAACGAGAGCTATAATTTTGTGCAACATGTTGTACCCTGTTTCCTCAGTAAGGAAAAGCAAATGTATCACAGATAAATCATAGATTTTATTATAGCACCAGAGGCTATACAAGGGGAGGGAAAGATGTGACAAATTAAACACAGTATGTATTAGATGTACACAGACTCCGGGAAGAAGAAGAGCCTTGCACTTCTATTCTTACTAGCCTTCGATTTGATCCTTGTTGCTGTTAATTGGTGTAACGGACAAAGTTAAAGTTAGGATATGAACCTGAGTCATCACAAAAGGGCATCGGCTCGAAACATTGGCCCAGTGATCACTGATAAAGTTGTTGTAGGCTATGAGGTGGACGACTGTTTGCATGGGTTCACCGAAAGGACCACAGTTCAACATACATTGGCCTTTTCAGTTAAAAACAAACCGAGATAATTAAATACTCCTCTTTACATATACACATAGTTGTGCTGCGAGAGCGTTTTCACTTACAAACATATAAAAATACTCATTAACTAGTCTGATAAGAAAATAATGTATAAAAGTATATAGTAAAAACATTTAATCATGTCCATTCAAAAGATCACTTCCATCTTTTTTCTTATATTACATGATGATAAAACACAAAAACTAAAATCGTTTATTTGTATCCCTCATACAGAAATGCTCGCTGGGAAAATAAAATGTGACATGATGCGATAGTGATATGAACCCTTGGTGTATGAAGCCAGGAAGCAAATTATCACCTGTCAGATGAGAAATACCAGATTGAAGTGTCACAGAAGATGTCAAACCATATATATATATATAACAAAAAAGAAACAGTCTTGAGGGAATGTGGATGTCTGGTGTATAAATTGTCTTTTGTATAATCCAAAAAAAAACCCCAACTTGATTTAATCGGATCATATACATGAGAAAATGCTTAAAAATGCCGGTGATGTCAGCAGTCCTCGCACTGTTTCAGTCACTTAAATACATTTCCAAACCCATAAAAAACAAATCAGTGTAAAAGTGAATTGAAATACAAGGCCAGAAAAAAACAATTATCTGAGAGACTAATTCTCTGTGTCATCGATCTCGGTGTGGGGTACCTAGTAGAGAACAGACAGCCTATTGTGCACTACTGAAAGAGCAGACATCGTCAGAACATTGTGAAAACACTGTAAATGGAGAAACCTGAGTCTGAAGATAGTCTGGAGAAATCTGAGCTGAGAGTCAAGAAGGCTTGAACAATCTGGCTACATGTAGAATACGTTTCACAATCACAGAACGGAAAGGGAAAGTTCAACTAAAGATGAACATTCTCTCGTCCTTCCAAACCTGCAGGACCCACTTTCTTCTGTCTAACACAAAAGGAGACACTTTAAAATATGATGCTAACACTTTACATTAAGGTTGATTAGTTAGCATTAGTTAACAACATTAGTTCACATGAACTAAGAATAAACAATACTTAATATTAGTTAATGCTAATTTCAGCATTTACTAATGCATTATTAAAATCACACAAGTTGTGTTTGCTAACATTAGTGAATACACTAATAAACTGATAATGAATGCTTGTATTTTTATTAACTAACATTAACAAAGATAAATAAATATTGTATTAAATGTATTGTTCGTTATTTGTTCATGTTAGTTAATACATTAATGTTAACATATAACACCTTATTGTAAAGTGTTACCAATAAGTTGTTATTGTCCAAATAATGAAAAGCAACAAAAACAACATTCAGTAACTTTCAAACTATTCAATAGGACTATATAATAATATATATATATATTTCTTTTTATTGTAATTTTACAACATTCATTTAATAATGAAATATATTACTACTTTATTGTAAAATAAAAGTATTTAATAATAATAATAATAAGATGTAATAATAATAGTATTCGAATAATCATAGAATAAATAGTTGCTTTTAAACATAAAACAATAGTTATTTTGTGGAAAACCTTGAAACAGGGATTTTTTTCTTGCAAACACATTTCATATGGGTCCGAAGGCGGGTTAGAAAATATGGAAATCACTATAAATATTTTTAAAAATCAAATAATAATAATAATAATAATCAGCCTCCCTCGTGACAAAAAAAAAAAACAAAAACACATCCCTGTTCACAATTGTGTTCCACAGACAAAAAGTTTTGGTTTGGAGCAGATGAGGGGAAGTGAAGAATTTTTCATTTTTAGGTGAACCATTCCTTTAAAGAAGAAGCCTTACGATGCAAAAAAAAAAAAAAAAAGACATCTTGACCAAACAAGAAGTTGGGAAACTGACTTCACTGCTGACAAAACTGGCATAATGTTAGAGGCTATCTATGTATATATCTGCGAGTACATTATTGTTTTAATGCATGTCAAAACAAGCTCGTCAACCTCACACACAGTACTCTGCGACTGAGTTATTTTCATTATAAAGATGGTCTCAACTCACACGAATCTTCACTTATGTACAATCGCTGCTTAGCATATGGAAGTAAAAACAGATATGGCACGACACACACACACACACACACACACACACAAAGCTTCAGAACATCATCTCAATCTAGATTCCGTGACTAAAAGTCGTCTGCAATCTCAATGGTGTTTCGTTTAGTCTTTCCATCTCAGCAAATGTATAAATGTCACAAGGCAAGAGAAAAAAATCCTTCAAAATACAAAAAAAGAGGAATTGTGTGTGTGTGTGTGTGTGTTTTTATAGCAAATTTGTAAGAAGCGGTGTTTAGTGTTGGGGCACGATTACCATATTCTAGGTCACACTGATGTCAGTACTCTAGCTGAAGGTAGATTGGTGAGTTCGATCAAGATTTTGTCAGTTTGGTTCTTCTAGTAGTGAAGTCCTAGAGGCACAAATGCCCCTGATAAGGCTATGAGAGAGACTGTTGTTTTGAAGACATGCACATGTAGAAAGGCAGCGAATTCATCCGCACAGGACGTGATGTCAGAAGGCAGGGTGGGGGGCAGGGACCGGTGACAGCAGCTGGGTGAGTGGCGGCAGTGAAAGGCCAATTAGACAATCACACAATGGCAGCCGCTCTTATCCTTCTCTTTGCGCGTGGGTTCCGGCGAGGGTGGGCACTCTTGCTCCTGGAACTTCCTGTGAGAGGATGTGATAGTCAGTCAAAACATGTTGCATATTTAGTGTACAAATCTCTGAGCTCAAATTATGATTACATGTCATAGGAGACACTTCCAAATTAATTCATTTCAATTTATTTAGTTATTTTAAACTAAAACTATTAAAACTAAATTTCGGCCATTGAAATAAGGCTGAAATTAAATGTAAAAGTCTAATAAAAAAACTTGAATTAGAAATGTTCATTAGTAATGTAACAAATTTACAATAAATTAGTTTAAGCTGAAATTATTGTAAAAAATAACTAAAAAAAAAATTAAGCTAAATAAAAATTGACAAAAGCACATCAATTGAATAATTTGATTAAAATAAAACTAAACAAAAAAGTGAAAAATATCAAAAAAGAAGCCAATTTAACACTATAATAATGCATAAATGATACTAAAATAACACTGTTCTGACAACACACATATTGTTAATGTATTCAGTACAACTGCATTTTTTTGTTTAATTTGGAAAATCCAGATGCTTTGTATAAAAGTTAAGGACATTATATCCCACTGAAGAGACATCAAATAGACATTATATCAAAACTGGATAGACATCAAAAGGTATATATGCGCAACACAATGAGATCACGACAACACTGCAGCATGCTATTGTTTGAAATGTTTAGCATTTTTATATACTTATTTTGAAAATAGTATGCAGTATGCAAGTATGGAAGTGTTCCATTTCAACCACAGTCTGCTGTTTGTCTGCTGCCACCATCTGGTGGTACAACAGCACTGTATGGCACAAACACACACACACACACACACACACACACCTTATGACTCGGACCAGCTCGTGGAAAGCCTGGTCTACATTCATACGGATCTTAGCTGAGGCCTCCATGTATGTGACTTTGAGTTGTCGGGCGAGCTGCTGACCCTCCTCCTGGGTCACCTGAAAAAGACATTGCTTCTTAATTAAAATTTAGCTATACACTTCATTTCTTTTTCATTTTCCATCACAATTTGGGCTGTCTGTTCTATATTGATTAAAACCATTATAAGGTGGCCTTTCATAAATGTAAAAACAATTTACAACAGGCTGATGTTTCCTGTTCTAACACTAGGTGGCAGTGTAACACAACCCAACTGTCTTTCTATGCACTCAATAACCCCATTTCTTTTATTACGATCTCTCTCCCTCACAGACACAAACACTCTGATATTTTTCAGCCTTTAAGCTCATTGATTTTCAGGATTGAATTTCATCCACATATAACTGCCGTGATGTTGTGCTCCAAGTTCTGTATGTGTGAGTGCCCTATTTACATGTGTCATTTTACAACAGAAACTATACAGACAGAATCGCTGAAATGAATGCAATAGACTGCCAAGTCATGCTAAGATTGCAATGCAGACAATGAATATTGAAATGTTCATATCAATACCGATTTCGTATAGCTCTCTGAAATTACAGTACTTGAAGTGATTCATGACACTCACTTGTCTCTGTTGCTCAAGATCAGCTTTGTTACCCACTAGAATCATGGGAAATTCATCCCGGTCCTTCACTCTCAAGATCTGTCGCTGGAACTTGTAGATCTCTTCAAAGCTGAGGAAAACAGTTTGATGCATAGCCATTAAAATGGTCCAAACAGCTTGAAACTAGCAATGCATTTTCTCAGACACACACGTTTTTTGCACGCACCTGTAACCAGATGTCAAAACATTACAAATTATGATTGAATTTTAATTAAGGGGTAAACAACATAAATAAAGAAATATAAAACTACATTTTGCAATATGTACAAATAAATAAAAATATATCATCCATCAATTCCTCAACCAGTCAAATCAATAATTTAATGTCAGTAAGATTTTATAGTCTCAAAAAGCTTCTTTATAAAACCTTTTTTAACAAAAATACAGTAAAACAGTGATTATAATATATGGTTATATTATGTTTTTGTGGAGACCTTAATGCATTTTCTTCAGGATCTGTTGAGGAATAAAAAAAGGAATATTTAAAAAAAATCTGATATGTTTATTTAAATTATTTTTTTGTATTAATTTAAAAGATCTTAATATCATTTTTGCTAAATATAATGCATTCTTACTGAAGTATTAAAAACAATCTATTGAAAATATAATTTATTCATTTTAAATCAATTGAAATTTCAGCCAAAAAAAATTCCCAAAATCAAATTTGTTAGGTTTCTAAATTGGAAATATAATGAACGTTGTTAAAATTGCAGGACTTTCTGCTATTTATACTTTTTATTGCAAAATCATATTATTATATAATATTGTAGCACATTACAAAACAGTATGCAATAAGAACGTAATGAGAGTCATTTTAATTCAAATGATTAAATGGTGGCCTATTCGCACTCTATGTAAATAGACACCTAAGACAAAAACTCTGGAAAATGTATGGAAAGTATTATAGATAGCTACACTAGTGGTGTTTCTGTTAAAACACCTGATGTGTCATCTTGAGTGGAACCGATTACAAAAAAAAACTCCTTATAATTGGCTGATATGGTCCTAATATATCAGGCAAGTGATGAAATGAAAGCACAAGCATACACCCACAAAACAGAGCTCCACCTCTTCACCAAACCTAAAAGGAATGCAAGCCCACCCTTCCAGCTGATGAGCAGCTATCTCTGTTTTGGGCCGCAGAACTCCATTACAGTACACAGGATGACATAAGGTCACTCGGTTCTCATGCCGTTGCTGTAAACTTTCCAGTAATGCTGTAAGACGGCTAGAAGCTGTATTATGGAGAAAAGTATGTGTAAGCTGGGGAGGGAAGGACAACGATATGAGGTCTCTGTTGATTCTAACAGTACGAGTCATCTAAATGTCATGCAGGAGGAGGAAATGCTTGTCATGGACTCTGGAGAGATTGCGAGAGAGTGTGTTCAGAGAGTCCTGTGCCATCGGCTCCGAGGGTAATGTAAACGAAGGAAGGAAAGACTGTTTACTGAATAAACACAAAGTGGGAAAGACTCTGAGAGGGCACAAACTGGCTGATCACACTCCCCATTCCTCGAGGACACACACTGCAATGTGTGCTAGATCTGTTTATTCGCATGTGCTGGGTTTCACAGAGACAAAACCGTCTTCTCACTGAGACAAAAGCTTCCAAATTTACAGTTACAGAAAATGTAAATGAGTGCAGGGGGGAGGAACACTGACACAACTGGAATGACAAAAACAGAATGAAAGTGAAACTGAGACAGACAATGTAGGGGAAAGGGGAAGAAAAAGAGAAAGTTGAGAAAAAACGTTAGTGGATCATTGCTCACCTTCCCCGGTCAGTGACAGAGAAGACTAGAAGGAAGCCCTCCCCTGTCCTCATGTATTGTTCTCTCATGGCTCCAAACTCTTCCTGTCCTGCTGTATCCAGGACTAACAAACACAGAACAGTCATGTTAGTCACCCACAGACAGACTGAGCACTATGGGTTTGATCAGAACTGTATCTATAAGTAAATATAAGTGGTTATTTTCTATTATATTAGATTTCTTTACTGGTGGGCCTAACAGGAGTTGTGTAGTGTAAATAAGGCAACGGTAAGGATTAATACGTGTATTTACTTAAAGGTGTGACTCAAACGGCAGATTGAATAATGTTTGTATAAACACATGACAGATATTGGCTCCCTTCCTGAGTAATGCTTGTAATCACAGGCTCCATTTGTGTTTTTTTAGTGATCATTAGGGATGGGACGAAACACCTACCTCCCGATTCGATACGATTACGATACTTGGGTGCCGATACGATATGTATTGCGATTTTTTTAAGAATTCCAATTCTACAAGTATTGCGATTCGATAT
>JAUCMS010000127.1:10582473-10594559 GCA_032357445.1 Enteromius radiatus | reverse complement strand
CACAATACATGCAGGTCAGGGAAAGAAACAAACATGAATCTCTTTAATAATAGCAATACAATACGTTTTTTTTTCCCTGCGGGACGGGAGAAGACACAAAATCAATGCATCTCTATAATCGAGCGGGAATAAATTCTCAGAGTTTTGCGGGTGCGGGCGGGAGTGTAACACACACGTTGCGGGAGCGGGTGGTAATGGTCAGAAATTCGGCGGGCGGGAGCGGGATGAAGAAAACAGTTTGGGGAAATTGAAAGTGTTCAATGGCATCACTTAAATATGCAAAAAATGTGTATCCCATTCCATTCAGCCAAGAGCTGTTGTTATCATGTGAAAAAGAGCCATGCTGTACCAGTGCAGGAGATCCCTGATATAAACACTTCATCAGTCATCAGTCGTTCAACATTTTCAGGGGGCCTCCAAACTCCCTGAATGCTCTATAAATGCTTTCCGTGCCAAGGTATACCAATTAAAGAGTGCTAGCCAGAGTTTCCAACTGTGTCATACAACTCACGGCTGCCATAAAGGGTGATCCGAGCCACCTGACGTAAAGCATTCTGGGAGAGGAGAGGAAAAGGCCCACCCCAGTGAGTCGAAACCAACAGGGCACCTCCAACGTTTGGCCTAAAGGAAGGAAACTCCACCTACAGGGCCAGCAGCCAGCCAAGTAGTCCTCTGGGTGGTGATGATTTCACAAAAGAGATATTCCCATTCTGCCCACCTTCCCACTGCACACAAGGACACTCCTTTCCAGTCCAGTCACTTCTCTTTCTTTCTGCTTTTCAACACCCACCTATCCCTCCATCCATTCATCCTCTATCCACCCAGTGAATTCATACCTTTAAACAGTAAGCACTTGTTCACCCAGGAAAAAAAAATCTGAGCCAATGCTAAGAACAGCAGTCAGACTGGGGTGTCTGTAGTCTTAGAGCAATACAGCAATACAAGAAGTGTCCTTGACAACAAAAATCCAAAAAATGTGTGGGTGCACAACAAATCACACTCCCACTTCACTGTTCACCCACTTCCTAACCAAATACGCCCCCACTCATCCATCTGACACATTTGAGATAAGAATCACATACCGTACATTTACATGATGTCAACAGGCTGGGATCCATACAAGTGTATCTAATGAGCAAAATTAGTGGATATGATTGAAAATCATTTAAAAATATTTAGCAGCAACCGCTTGATGATCAATAATAGAAATGTTTCCTGAACACTAAATCTGCATATCCAAATTATTTCTGAAAGATTCTGAAAGACTGGAGTAATGGCTGCTGATAATTCAGATTTGCCATCACATTACACTTTCAAATATATAAAAATAGAAAAAAATATAATCAGTTGTAATTATATTGCTGTTATACTATAGCCTGGGCCCGTCCATACTTCCTGTGACGCTACATTTAATTTCGCAAGCAAAGTCAGTCTGGCAAAGCTGCCGTTTTAGAGCATTTCCGTTCCCAAAAAAGTGGGAACCAATGAGAAACAAGCTCCCCCGCCGGCACGACTGAGGCGGGTGCAACGTGATGACGCAGCAGTTCTGTGACTGGAAACCATATCGGCTTTCAAACATGGCGGGTAGTAAGGTAGCTTGGCCAGACTAAGCTCCTATGAGCTTTGTAGTCGCGGAAGCCTTATACTACTGTCTTTTGGACAAATAAATGCAACCTTGGTGGGTATAAACATATACAAACCTTGGTATCTGACTGCATGGGTGTGTGTGTGTACACTTATATGAGTGTGTGGAGTAACGGAGTGTGTATTTAGATGACAGGTGTATGGCTCAGAGTCAGATTCAAGGAGACCCTGTTCTGATCGCTGCTTCTTTAATTAAAGCCAGGCTTCCGTTATGCAGCCAGATCACATCCAGCTCGAGGGCATCATGCCAAGCCTTAACAGAAACACTTTCCTTTACATTCATCCATCCATCCATAGTGCCCCTATATATGCTAGGATTAAAAAAAAAGTCAATGTAAGATCTTTTCACAGTTGAAATATGTATTTTGCTTCATATTTTACCCTAGGTTATACAGTAAATCTGCTTCTAAATTACAAGTGTGAAATGTTCTTTAAACCCAGGGTTAAGAACAACAATAGCCTGGGGTTTACTGCAGTGTGAAAAGCCCTATACACTGTTTGCTTTGGGGTTTGGGTTAAATGGACTAATTCCTTTAAGAAATTTAGTTTGAACAAATGTTACTCCTTAAAACATAAAATACCACAAGACAATATAATATTGAATATTAAGATGTCAAAGTGAGAGAGAAATTATTGTAAAAGATTACATGGTTGTACTCCTACACTGCAATGACTGTTCAACTCCTGTATTACACACACAAATGCAGGATTTCCATTTAGTTTTCTATTCAATACAGCTTTTTTTATCTGTACATTTGAGAAACACACTCCCATGAGATGGAGCTACTTCTTGGAAGGCTAAAATTAAATTAAAAATGCCAATGCTTTGGTTCTCATTTTTATGGGCTCTGGGACACAACAGGAGAAGAAGGGACAGATTCATCCTGGAATGAATTCATCAAAGTGCAGCAGACTGCTGCAGACACTGCCAGTTTACAGTCTAAGAACATTTGCTACAGGAAGAACCCTTGTCTTGTAGATAATCATGATGAAAAATAGGTCAGTAAAGACAGGAAGGTCAGAGACACATGACAAATTGCAGTTACGCTAAGTTTTTAATGATTCCCTGAAGCCACTGACCATGTAGCGCTCTCATGTATATCAGTCAAGCATATCAATCTCGCTGAGCAACCTGTAAGCAACAATCTACTTATTCAACATTTTACCATGACGACCTCTCGACATTCAGAGGTCTTCACATGGCTGACCTCCACACAAGCTAGTAGACAAGCTTGGCCTTTGGCAGCTGTCAGTAATCACGGGCAAATAGCGGTGATGGGAAGGTTAAAATGAAGCAGATGGACTGCGTGGTGCTGGTGTCCACAAAGTGAGTTCAGGGCCTCCATTTCCCTCTTGTTCAGTACAGACTGACCAGCACACAAAAGAGCCTCCATTTCCTGGGGAAACGCCTATTTTTCCCATGAGCTCATATAACAGCCAAAATGTTCATTTAATAATAACAATATGAACAAGAACAAGGAGTGTATAGGGAGTAATTGTTGAAAGAACGCAGAGGATTGCAAATGTTTCTAGCCAGTGCTCTAAATGATGATGTAGTGTATCACTAAGCATAGGTTAAGCAATCTTATACATGTGCAAGATTCAAAACTGAAAAATTGTCTCATTCAATTTGAATTGAAAAATGAGATGACTGGATGAGGAATTTACTCAACTGCAAAATACGACAAAAATAGAGGTAAAAGAAGTCAGAATACTAAAGTGAACATCTGATGGAAGCTTTACAATCCCATGAATATATATATAGGAGAGGGGTCCGCAATTCTGCATCCAAAATTTAATTCAAATTCAGTATTTGAAATCTTTACTGCTCACACCTTTTGTAAATGGGCTGACGCTCATCTGAAACTAGTGGGACACACTAAACTTCTGGTTGTGTATTAGATAAGAAAAAAACATTTCCATCCATTTTAACATCACATGAACGGCAGCTGGAGGCTAAAGAACGAGAAGAAGACACACAGCTCTTTATTTCCATATGTAATCAAGTATTCAAGCATGGTCATTGATTGTTCCCAGCAGTGGTCTGAGCAAATCATCTGAAACCCCTGGAACTCCTCAAAGCAGCTGGTGAGGCATGAAAACCTCCATCTGTGGGAGAAGAAATCTACAGGTATCCTGTTTATAAGTATAAACTCACATAAAAATAAAAAATATCACACAAAAGCACATAAACATACCATGGGGAAGTCCAAACCATCAGAGATGTGTGTGTAGTGAGGACACCTGTGAATACTTTTGAAGCGGAGCTTCATAAACCTGAAATAGTTCAATGGAGCCTGTTGATGGCCTTGCCAACAAGAGGGGCCTCCCTGCAGAGTTTAAAAGAACAGAGAGACCTGACCAATAGCTTAGGCCTTCAATCGTGTTGCTAAAGATCAGTGTGATCTAAACGCTCTGTTTGAACTTTCCAGGGAGTCCTATAAAAACACAAGACCAACCACCCCACTCAACACGCTCAAAGCGCTCATTTCACGCAACTGGCTTTTAATCGGCGGCTCACCACTCTGCATCATGGCCTATATTTTGCAGCAATTTGGGGAACTGGTTTCCAACACACTTCCTTGTCACCTGCATAGTTGGCTTTGTTCTAAATCACACCAAAACAAGCAGAAGCACAGAATCACATACTGAAAAGAAACACTGTCAGCCTCCATGCGAGCTCCAGGTCCAGTTGAGCCGCTAATATTGCTGCCACTCTGACCTCTGATTTTGCTGTTGCGAAGGGAAAAAATATACTTTTCATTTCGGTTGGCATCAGACCCTGAATCTTAGGACTACAGTATTCTGTTTTCAGTAGCGTAACGGGCTGAAGTGGAGTACTATTCAGTTGGCTGGCCAAGAGAACCAATCAGTCGTGGACCACAGTTAAAATTAACTATTTGACATCATTCATCACAAGTAACTTGGTGACTCCACTAATGCAGTAAAACTATCCTATGCATGAGCTCATACATCTATTCATTTCCAGCTGATGTTTTTGGGGCAACAGCAGCAAAGCCACATATGGTGGTCTTTCGCTTAAAGTTACCCTACTTTTCACAGCTGAACCATACTTAGAAAAATTCAAAAACTAGATTTTAAACTGTGAGCAGTGTGTGATTTGTTAAGACAGTGATAAGGTGTTGTGGGTAGTGGCCAGGGCAAATCTTTAATGTGTAGTTCCCTAATGGTCCAATTCCCATCCCTAAATCTTTATTGCTGTCTGAACTTGCCCTATACCTTTATATAGTGCGCTATTTAAGGGGATAGCCATTTGTAGCAGTTTCTGAAACCATGCTCTGTGGCAGTCGTGTTGAATGAATTACCACATCTTGGCAAAAAAAAATGGTGTCCACAACCCTTTCCGGGGAACTCGATGTTCAAAATTACTTACTTGTTTTCATTCAAAATATGAATGAATTTTCCATGCAGCTTATGATATTACGGTCCCTCTATTAAAGGTAAAGTTCACCTAAAATTTTTCATTTGCTAAATATTACATTGTGTTTCACCGAAACCAATGAAACGATTCTTATTTATTAACATTGGGATGAGTACCATGCCAAAATGTAATACTGTGAGGAGCAAAATTAATATTGATGCTTGCCTTCGCAAGCAGCACTAATTACCAGATCACTTCAGATTCCAGGAAGTACATGACACA
Source organism: Enteromius radiatus (assembly GCA_032357445.1). Lineage (NCBI taxonomy): Eukaryota > Metazoa > Chordata > Actinopteri > Cypriniformes > Cyprinidae > Enteromius > Enteromius radiatus. Next base: position 10,589,251 of record JAUCMS010000127.1, on the reverse strand, counting down.
GAGTTAGATGAGGTCATATGTTAGCATACTGCAGTCATTCAATGCTTGGAATGTGGAACGAGTCAGCCGTGTCAAAAACGACTATCAGCAGGGTGAGCGGGCCGAGAGCAGTCACCCTCTCGACCCCCATCTAATCAAACAGCCTTCTTTTATGGTAACTGCTCTCCAGCTCGACGTTAACCACCCACACGGTCCAGAATTCCACTGCCACCACGGCTTTCTAAGGACAAAAGAGGAATTTTCTGATCAAAAAACCTTCTCTGAACAAAGAGCTTTCTGGCTACGTAATATTATAATATTTTGGAAGTTAAAAAGAGACTTGTGCATTGTTCCAGAAAGGCTAACAGAATGAGATCTTTGCTTGGCAGTCTGACAGAAATACAGCACCATTACCGTTTTAGGCCAGCAGTCTCCCAACGCACAGAGAACAGAAATGCTATTAAAGCACCAGACTGCTGCTAATAAATAAGAGCTAATGGCACTATGCACCGACTGTCCTCAAGAGCCCTCCTGTTTGAGAAAGCGAGAAGAGAGAAGTACAATTCATCTCCAGACACCATTTTAACACCCGGGGAGGCTGATACAGATCACATTAAATTAAAATGCTCCTCCTTTTCAGCAAACATCACTCTATTCTGACAGAGGAATTAGATCTTAAATCTTAATGTTTTGGTTGAGGAAGATTAGAGGTCAAGTCCGGGGTCAGGGTTCTGCAAAACAAAAATATCAAATGTTTTGGTTGCTTATGCCAAACATTTATCAGATCCACTTGACATGTGTCCTCTTAGGCCAAGTGGCTCTAGCAGACCACATGCTCTCGGGTCGTGAAGCAGGCTGTGAGACACACGTCCATCACCTGTTGAGGAGTTCTCCGGCCCCCTGCTTTCTATGCAACAGCTGCGCCACTAATGAACTAAACTAAGGCCGTCTAAACTGAACCTGTCTCACTCACTGACAACTGGCCCGCCCCTGTGAACTGGACCCCAGGCACCAGCAGACTGAGAAGATCCCCTGCAGAACAATGATAAAGATCATGTGCGCTTTAATTGTCTATTTTTTTTAAATGATTACACAAAAGAAATATTATGAAAGGTTCTCATTTATTGCTCTACAAAAACCTTTAGCTGTTCATAAGAAAAGGGATTATTTGAATCCCTGAACCTGGATTCCTGAAATCCTCAGTCCCTGTCTACTCCAACAATGTGCATGAATTTCAGGAAACCGTGGCATTGGATTACCGTCACAGTTTGAACTCTATAAGAGTAAAAAGCTAACAGAAAAACTTTACACCACAAAATAGGTTTCCATCTGCATATTTTCATGCAAATTTTAGCATACTGCATAAATTTGATGGATGAAAACATCAAAGTGCAATTCATATTTCATATGCTAACTGTGCATCAAAAAAGCTCAACATATCATGTGACTGAGGAACTCACTAACAAGAGAATTGCCTTTGATCATTCATTTGAATTATGTTTTGTCTAGCTCTAAAATTGCAAATAATTACAAAAAAATTAAAAAAAAAATATTTTATAATCTTAAAATAAAATAAAAATAAATATAAACCTATAAATCTAAAAATAAATATAAAAATAAAAATCTATAATACGTTTCTTATTTATGATTACTCTATTATGATTATTCAAATTATTACGATCGCTGAACTGAATTTTCTAAAGTTTATTTAATATTAACATAATAATTTTACACAAAATAATTTTGTAGATTAAAGTTTGTTCAATAAGAAGACATGCATATGAAGTGTGTGTGATAAACACATTTCAAGATAAATCTGATCAATTTCAAGATGGGCATCAACTTGTCTGTGTAAATAATTAATGACATCTGCAATAATTTACTAGCAAATATATAATTTGTCACAAAAATTAGCAAATAATACACATTTAAAATGAATCCTTATAAGAAATATAAATTATTAATTTGTTACGTAATTTGATAAAATAGGCCAGTGGTTACAGCATGTATCAATTAAATAATTTGTCAGTATTCAAAGAGAAAAACTCTTCTCTGCCTTCTTACCAAAAGGAAAACAATACTTCTAGCTTTAAATTATAAAAAAAAAAAGTAACAAAAATAATAACTACTTCAGATACAATAATCGAATAATTCATAACCACCACTTTGTTTAATTAAAAAATTAAATGTAATGGAACTTCTTTTGAATACTTCTTTACTTGTAATTTACATCATAATAAATCAGGCTTGATTCGAACCACTAGTTGTTGATTGGATGAAAGCAGATCTGAATACAAGCTTGCAGTTGATTTTAATTAAGGGGTGGAGTTTATGTGGACGGAATGTTTAGTGAAGTCTGGCATGTGTCTCCAGAGAGAGACAAGTCTGTGGCTGTATACACAAAATATAGATCAATAATAGAATAAATTTTAGGTTGGTTAGAAAAGGCTTTTTCGGATGGTTGCCTGCATGCTGTGCTACAGCTGAAGGTGATAATGGTGCATGCTGGGCTAGGGCTGAGGGGAGTGGGGGGCTCATACTGGGCTAGATCAGGAGGACAGGGTGAGGTATGCATACTGAGGGCACATGAGGAATGCAGGGAAGGGGGGCTGATACGCTGGCCAGACTTCCGGGGTAAGGCGCCATAAGTTCAGTGACTCACAGAGCAGCTGAACTGTAACTTCATCAAAGCCCACTATAAAGCCACTGACCCCATGGCACGTGCCTGTATGGAAAATCATCAGGGCTGGTGATGCCAAAAGGCTTAAATGTTGCTCCACAGCACAATGAAATAAAGACCGAAAGAGAATGGCGGAGTTGAGCAACTGCAATTGTTTGGAAGTGTGATATCAGGTCAGCACTTTCATAATGTCCCTCCTGCGTGTGACTGTTCTACACTTGCTGCCGCAATAAAGACTTGCATTGTTACCCACCCAGCTTCAGAGAGCAAATGACTTTTTGTCCGGATTGCAAATGTAAACAACAATACTTACACAGAACATTTTTTTAAATGTTTCTAAAAGAAACTTCTTAATCTCACCAAGGCTGCAATAAAAAAAAAAAAGTAAACAGTAATATTATTACAATTTTAAAAAATAACAGTAATAAAGGTAAATAAAGGTAATTTATTCCTGTGGTGGCAAAGCTTTTCAGAAGTAAATACAGTTTTCAGTGTCACGTGCACCTACGCAATCGATAAGAAATCAAATCTTATTATTAATGTTGGAAACAGTAGCTTTGCTTAATATTTTAATATTTGCAAATGTTGTGATTAACTGAAAGTTTAAAACTATTTATTTGAAAGATAAACCTTTAGTAATATTATACATGTTTCTACTGTCTCTTTTGCTCAATTTATTGTCCTTCTTGAATAAAAAAAATATTCTTGTTGAACTTCTAACCAGACACAGCATCTAAAAAAAAAAAAATCCTGATGTTGGAAAACAAAAATAAAAAAATATATACAATGCAATTACTAAAGAATGTGAGTCTGACTCATGTATAAAGATATCAACTGAAAAAATTGTGTAGACCGGACATCCTATGTGAACCCATAAGTGTACCTGAGATATCTAGACATCCTTTTGTGCAAACCTGTCTGTCCTAATTAGAAACAAAAAAACATGTTTGTCGTTGAACAGACAGAAATCAGATTTAAATTAAATTAAAAAGAAATTTAATTATAATTAAATAGTAGATATAAGTAGATATTCAATTGTATGAATTTGTTTAGCCAATGCTCAGCAGACATCTTGACTTGACTGATCTCCAATTATTCTCCTCATTTTATACCTGATAAACGACTGGCGTATTAGAAAAACAAACTTCTCATAGTCTCGTTGGAAGAAAACAAAAACACACAAATTAACATAATTTCAAGAAAAGTAAGAGTACTGTTTAACTTCAAAATCCTCTCAGCACACAAACTCAACAGATTGTTACGCAATGGAAATGTTGTTTTTTTGTTCTTTAGAGTAGAAAAGGTGTGGTATAATTTTCAGAGCGCAACGTAAAGCAGACAAGGTGTGAGCCACGATTCAGTCAATAGATGTTCATCCAGCAGTTAGCACAAGTAAACAGGATACCTCAGAAGAACGCGAGCCACATAAAAGCCACAGAAGTTAACGAAAGAGGCAGTATGCGAGTGAGAGATGTGTGTGTGGGCGCCACTCAACAAACATCAGACAAACACAGTCGCACAGACTACATACCCTCCCCCTCTCGTGAAGAGTCACACTCCTCTCCTTCAAACAAACACACACATGCTCAAAACACATGTAACCAAAACTTACCGCTTCTGCAAACTGCTACTCTAACCAGTGCAGAGCTGTGTTTTCAGCAGCAACGCAAATCGAAAAAGAGTGACTTCATTTAAATGAGGGCTGAAAAACATCTGAGAGGTGTATTATTAGATGAGCCGGGCGTGTGTATCCTACAATAGACAGGGCAAGTAAATGAGGTACGCCGTGTGCTCCATTTCTGATGATGAGGTGTAGCCTCCTGAGACACTGCGATGAATTGGCCTGTCGCTGTGCTTTATTAAAGAACCGGATAAGTCAGCACAGCGGTGGATAAGCTACAGCTGGGATGAAGCGTAACATCTTTAAGAAGTTTATGCTTACAGCATCTGTCTAATGTGCTAGTTGGAATCAATAGACTTCCACAAGGAGGTTCATGGAGAGGCGTGTGGGCCTCAAGAGTCACATGTAGAAGTCCTTGGCTCTGATCTGATTGAGGTTTTATTCCTTTAAGAGTCCCATCATATATTCTTATGATTTCATTTATACACCGAGGTCCACTTCTTTAAGTTATTTATGTCAAAAACAGTCCTATTTAATTTTTTAAGACCCTTTTCCACCCTATCCCTCTGGAGTTAAGAATTAAACAGCATTTTTGGTGCTTTGCATAAAACATGAGCAGCAGATTGCTGTGGTCAAATCCTCAAACACCATTTTGTGGGTTCCATTTTATCTCATTTATGACAAATGTCATTCATATATAACACAGATTTTTTATTTTTTTTTTAAGAAAATTAATTTATTCAGCAAGGAGGTATTAAATTGATCAAAGTGACGCAAAAAAAATTATAAAAATATTTATTGCGAATATCGAACACAGTTTTTCAAAAAAATTTCCCCATGTTTCTTTCCAGCTTTTTTCACCATTGCATAAATTAAATAGCCAAAATGTGCTTTTACTTTTACTTGTCTTGCTTTTCAAAGAAAAAGTCAGTTACAAAACAAAAATGGTTAAAATATTTACTTATATATTTTTTTTTAACTTATAAGTTATATATTTTGAGACCCCCTTTTTGAATCAGGCATGTGTTTTTTTTTTACAAATGTTATAATAAATGTATGTTGTATTATTATCATTATTATTGCCTTATTTATTTAATTTGACAAAACGACTTTTATTTTGACAGAAACCCACAGGAAGGCCTCAGTGCATCTCTTTTTGGACATCAGCAGGTTTATAAATGTTCTCATTACAAATTTGGGAAGATGTTTGTTGCATGCAGGTTTCACCGCAGGTTTTCCTACATGCAATTTGTGCGTGTATTCTCATAACATTCTGCATTTAATTGTTTAAGGCCATTTCATAATTTCAATCATAACCAGCAACAACCACCCCTTCCTCTTCTTATCGAAGACATGCAATAACAAACAGTCACTCACTTTTGGTGCTTGTAATGATTTTTGCATTTTTCTCCGCCAGCTTCCACACTGCAACATGTTTGCTGCATTAGTGAGTGCCTCTATATGATTATGTCAAGTCATTGTTAGCTACTATTCTTCTGTCTTTTTGTTTATTCAAATAACTTCAGCTGCTGAACATTCGGTGCATCCCTAATAGTGTGAAATGTTTCTTGAGCAGCAAGTCAACATATCAAAAAAAATTTTTCAAGGATCATGTGATACTGAAGACTAAAGTAATGGCTGCTAAAAATTGACATTGCAGGAACAAATTACATTTTAAATTAAAAAAAAAAAATTATCAATAAATACACATTTTAATACAGAAGAGGTCTTGGGGGAATGTCACCTTCGTTGTAACCCTGTTGAGCTCAATTTAATCTATTGTGCATCTCTCAGTGTTCCAGAACATTACATGATATCACATCTCCATCTTTAACTTAAAATCCTTAACTTTATGTGGTTTTTAATCGTGACCAGATGAAAGCACCCTCTCCGACTAACATACACATTACAGAGATACTAGTCATTCACTATTGAGCGGCACATCTCCTGATAGCTTTCAATCCACTGAAATAATGGAACATAATGGATATAGTGAAAATGCGATTTACGAAATGAATGCAAAAATTAGATACTTCATATATAAACAGAAGAAAGTTAACAAAACTACAGATAAAACAATGATGTTTAAAAGATGTGACTTCACTAGAGCAAGACAAGCTAAATCAGGCCTGTGCATACTGACAATCACAATTTTGAAACTGTCCTATGATAAATGACAGAGTATTCTTATAACTGACATTATGTAGCTCAGTGCTTGGCTTAAACTGGCAGCTATTCTTGAGAGTATTAGATCAGATAATAGGAAATTAACTATGGCTCAGCTCATAGGTGGAGTTTATTATACACGCAACAGATCACTTCTGGCGTTTGCGTATCCTACGCCAAAGCGCGCTGAGCACAAGCCTGAGACGGTTTGGACATGGTTGTCTATCAGAGGTAAAAAAAATTATATAAATACTTTTCAGTTTCTCACAAAAAACGATCGTTTTGTGTCTTAAGACATTAATGTATCGTCACGAGCCACAGGGTGTAATTTG
>JAUCMS010000127.1:10532910-10582373 GCA_032357445.1 Enteromius radiatus | reverse complement strand
TTGATAATGCTCAGTGCTTTGCTACAATCTGTATTGTTAAAAGCGCTATATAAATAAAAGTGACTTGACTTGACTTATATATTATGAAGCATATTGCTGAATATAAAATTACATGCATTATGATAAGTAAATAGTCACATATTTTTCAGTACTGTATATGAAAGGTAGTATATTATTCAATATATGTGAATATATTAAGTAATAATTGATGACGGACCGTTGAATTATTAGAAAACGAATGCACACGAAGCGGAACGGAGTTGCCGTTACACCTCGAGTGAGCATTACACCTCGGCCCGGAGTCAATTATTCTGCTTATACTACGGTTGCCACACCTCAAGACATGGATCAGATGATCTATTTCAAGTTATTTGTCTGGTTTTTGTACTTAAAACACTGTTGTGAGTAGAATTATTCCTTTTCCAACAATAACTGAGGCTTAAGCTGTTGATAGCAGACTGATGCAGATAAAAAATATAGCTGCAAGCAGCAATTACCGGGGCACCTGGGTATATGGCTGAGACATCGAAAGCACATCGAAAATGGACAATAGGCTCATAGACACACACACAGGCAAACAGAAATTAAATGGTTAAAACTCAGTAAGCATGTTTACACACAAACACACACACCTGCACACTCACAGACACAGAAATTAAATGGTTAAACTATTATATTAATACAAACACACAGACTATGATATTAGTATGAAGATATAGTATATATATGAGGGATTTAAGGTCATTTACTCTGAAAATATTGTGTTTTTGAAGACTTATTTAATGGTTGCTACCCATAGTCTGAGCTCTATGAAACTTTGCATGCTTGCAAGTTGCTAGTTTTGTGTTTTTGTTTAGGTTTTATAGGCTTCAGAGTATATTTGGCCACGCCCCTTTTAAATGACCCTGTTATAGCAAACCAAAGTACCAAATTTAATATTTTTTTTAATAATTATGAATCTATAGAGTCCAGAGAATTGGATTGTATTGGTTTGAAATTTGGCCAAAAACCTGAGACTAGTTTGCATAAGTAGGTCATTAAATATATAAATATGAAATATTAGAGAATATTTAATGAACGATTTGATTGACAGCATTAGTCCCAAAGGCAAGTTGTTTAGAATGAGGAGATCTATTATATGATATAAAGATTTAATGTTTCTGTGAACATATGAAGACGTTCTAAAATTTTAGGTTATTTTGTATAGAAATACTGTTTTTGAAGCATTTTTAGCAGTAATATTTTTTACATTTTATACTGTAGGCTTATTGGTTTACTTGACCACTTCCCTTTTCTAAATGAGCCAATTATAGTTAACCAAAGTGCAAAATTATTATTTTTCTTTTGGTAATTATTAATCTAGAGCAGGGTTCTTCAAATCTTACCCTGGAGGTCCGATGCACTGCAGAGTTTGGATCTAACCCTAATCAAACACACCTGAGCGTGCTAATCAGTGTCTTAAGGATCATTAGAAAACACAGGTAGGTGAGTTTTATCAGGGTTGGAGCTAAACTCTGCAGTGCATCTGACCTCCAGGGTAAGATTTGAGGAGCCCTGCAATATATATCCAGTGCCCTCCACTAATATTGGCACCCTTGGTAAATCTGAGCAAAGGTGGGTGTGAAAATAAATCTGCATTGTTTATCCTTTTGATGTTTCATTAAAAAAAATTAAAATCACACAATTCTAATCACTGAAGCAAAACAATTGAAAATAGGGAGAAATTCTTGTGATGAAATAATGTTTTTCTCCAATACTTGTTGACCACAAATATTGGCACCTCTAGAATTTCTTATGAGTAAAATATCTCTGAAGTATTTTCCCATTCATATTCACAATTTTGAGAACTCCAGGATGATTATGGACATAAAATTATCCAGCCATGGTTTCTTGTTTCCCAGAAATATATATAGGGGGGAAAACAAAGTCCAGATTCCCTTAATCATCAACACAATGAGAAAAAACAAATAATATATTAATTATGTGCAGCAAAAGATAATTGAGCTTCACCAATTAGTGAAGTGGCTTTAAGAAAAGAGCTAGAGCAGAGAACATTTCCACCATCAGGGAAATAATTAAGAATTTCCAATTCAACACACAATGTTACAATGTTAGGAAACTGCCTGGAAGAGGACGTGTCTATATCATCCTAATTCACGACGAGGAGTAGAGTTAAAGACTCTTCAAGGACCACAGCTGGAGAATTGCAGAAAATAGTTGAGTCTCAGGGTCAGAAAACATTTTAAAAATAATAGTCAAACAGTCTCTACATCAGCACACTGTAACGTTCGGTGGGTGTGAAGATACGACGAGTCACAAGATCGGTTTCAACAACAAACATCTTTACTTTCATGGAGGTGAATCAAACACAAGGTACAGAAAACACGTTTAACATTTACGTTGACGGACACAGACTGAAACACAGGGAAGGCTTAAATAACACTGACAATCAAAGCAAATGAGGAAGACACACCTGAACGAAATACGTAATTAACAAAACTAGGTCACGGGAAGCACATGGGGAAAACGGGGAACCACAACAAGAGCACATGACAAACAGAGACGTTACACACACGTTGTTCAGGAGGGTTTAAGAAAAATTCTCCTCGCTCACCCAAAACCATCTCCAGCATGTTCAGTTGTCAGACAGGACTGGAACTACAAATGAGACTGGCTTCTATGATCAGATGAAACTAAAAAATTAGCTTTTTAGCAGCAATCACTCACATTGGGTTTGGTGAACACAGGGATAAAAGTACTCCATGTGTACAATGAAATATACTGCTGTATTTTTAATATTGTGGGCCTACATCTGCTGCAGGTCCTGGACATCTTGTTTAGACACATGGCATCATGGATTCTATCAAATACCAAGAGATAATAAATCTGAAACTGACTCTGTTAGAAATCTTATAATGGGCCATGGTTGGGTCTTCCACAGGGACAGTAATCCAAACACAAACATCAAAATAAACACAAGGATTAGTCATGAGCACAAAATGAAGCTTTTGCCATGGCTGTCCCAGTCCTCTGACCTGAACCCTGAGTGAGGTGAACTAAAGAGGAGAAGCACCATCATGGAGCTGGTAATCTAAAGAGTCTGGATTGATTCTGGAAGAAGGAATGCTCTCTTTTCTCTTCTCAGGCGTTCTCCAAACTCTTCAGGCATTACAGGAGAAAACTCAGAGCTGTTATCCTGGGAAAAGGATGTAGCAATAATTGGGTGCCAATAATTGTGGCTAACATGTATTGGAGAAAAACATTTATTTCATTATCTCCCTATTTTCAATTGTTTTACTTCAAAGAAAGGTTAGAAATTTGTGAATTGTTTGAATGAAAGATCAAATGCAGATTTATTTTCACAGCCACGTTTGCTCAGATTTACCAAGGGTGCCAATATTAGTGGAGGGCACTGAATATATATGAATATTGAAAACTGTTGTGTTGTTCAATATTTTTTTGTGTAAACCACAAAACATTCAGGTTTATTTAATGAAAAGAAATTAAAAAAAAAACTGCATTTATTTACATTTGATATCCTTTAGAACATTATGAATTTCTTGACCAACTGAATGCATCCTTGAGTAACACTATTAATTTCTTTAAAAAATAAAATAAAATCTAACTGAACTCAATCTTTTTAATGTTAGCAGTTACAGGAAAATACCTGTACAATTTAGAGGACCTTCCTCTTCTTCCTATAATGTAACCAGTATGGTGTGTGTTTATCAGTACAGCAGCGTGAGAAATCAACAGGTGAGTCTGCAGGAAGAAAACAACATCTCTACTCTCACGTTACCTGCTTCACAGCCTCCCACTCTTTCACATTTATGACTGTCAAACCCATTGAGAAAATGATTTCTTTAAAGATAAAGTTTACATTAAAGTATTTATGTCACTGATCCCCATGATTTGATGTAAAATACACATGCAAAAAAAGACCTTTACTTTCTCTGAATGTTCCAAACAATTGCCCATTTCATGATCAAAACCAGCTAATGATCACTTCCGTTGCGTCGAAATATGATCTCCCAACTTGTGTTGTGACACAGAAGATGCAAATGTATATGGCAAATATGACAAAGGTTGTGTAATTCAAGTTCCCGATCAACTGACACTTCTTCAGTCTTCATGCATGTGCTGCTTTTTTTTCACTCTTGTCTGCACTCTTCCTTAACATCAGACAGGTTATCTTTTTTAAATCTCTAACTGAAGGGTTGCCAAATATCTGAAAATGCAACCTGGTGTAATATACACAATAACCCCAGATACCGTGCTTAAAAGAAAGCAAACTGTAATAAGCAAGCATGGCAAAACTGTACCAGAAAAACAAACATAAGATCAATATCCTACAAAATGAAATAGACAGGAAACATAAAATCGCTGAATATAAAATATTTGGTGCTCAAGAAAAAAATTCTTATTAGTATCAGTGTTGAAAACAGTGCTGCTTAATATTTTGGGGGAACTGTGATCCATATGTATTCTTTTATTAACGAAAAGTTCAAAAGAAAATGTTTGGTAACAATGTCTGATGAATTAAATGTGTCTTTGCTAAACAAAACTATTAATTTCTTTCATTAAAAAAAGTCTGTCATTTAATATAAGAATATGGCTGTTTCTGCTTTCCCTCAGCACAGTATAGGTCTTGTTTGAAGCTGAAACACTCACATACGTAAGCACCAAGGTCTGACCCTGCTGCAGTCGTAAGGAAACAGTGCTGCAGGGAGTCCGTTCTCCCAGAAATGAGAGCCAGCGATAAGAGCTAATATTAGCCAACATGTGATCGTGCCTTCAACAGCACCGCACCATGCTACACTTAGTGTACTCTAAGACCGTCTGAAGCGATAAAAAGGTCAGAGAGGCCTGCAATGATTTCACTTTCACACATTTGCTAATGAGAAACAGCCGTTACTCACAAGAAGCTCGGCTGACAATTAACAATCTAGGAAAACCAAATCTTTAAATCACAGTCTAAACTGCATCCACTCCACCTTTTTAGAAGTAAAAAAATAAAAACTATACCAGTAGATATATTATTTCATATTATTTGTAATAACTAAATTATAATTAAATTCATTTGACACAAAGTTAAAAGTCAAAAACGAAAAATAATAACAAAAATAATCTTTTACATATTATATTACTAATATTCATTCTGAAGCAAAAAATATAATACATAACAATAACATCTACATAGTATCCGTAACTCATCTGTGTCTCAAAACTCCATGAAAGGCCATACTTATGCTACACAGCTTGGGTTGCATCACAATGACGTCGACTAATCCATTTCGGTCTGAGTCACATGCCTCACTGGCGCTGATCATGACCCATGTCATCACGCTAGTTTGAGATCAACCAGTCTGCTTTTCTAGTGAAGTCATCCCTGTGGCACCATGTGTAACAGTCAAAGTAATGCATCGCTGCAGTATCTTCAACCCGAATTTTGACAGCAATCAATTATGTTTTCCAGCAGCGTAAGTAACGAAGAATGTCAAACATGCACCTAACATTTTGTCGCGAGTCAGGAGGCTGCGCATACTTTCCCATACACATCCAGGAGGTCCTTAGAGACAGAGCAGGAGTGGAGGGACTTCCTCTTTCCGAGACCGGATTTCAGCTTCTCCATGGTCATTAACCCAACATGACTCAGATGAAACCTCCCTGAGTATCACACATCTAAATTGGAAAGTCAGAAAACAGCTGGACTGTGCTTTCTCACAGGCAAAGACTTCTAGAAATACTCCAACAGGAAGGGTCTTCCATAGTTTTCTTTGGAATACTCCTGTTTTTACACATTCAGTGTCAGTGGAAATGAACACTATCTTCCTAAATCCCAACTAAATGCTGTTTCAGAATCATGCACACACTTAAAAACGTTCACCACATGCTGTAGTGTTAGGTTAATGTATAATTGTAGACTGCCTGATTTTCATTACTATCTGAAGGCGTTTTATTCAGTTCATTTGCTAGTAACAGATCATGATGATGTCAACAAATGTTGATTATTAAGCTCATATGTGGCACTGCCAGCAGTAGTTAAGCATTAGTAAAAATCACAAGGGTATAAGGTGATCGAGCATATTAATCCACTTAATTTATAACAATAGCTATACTTCAGCAAGTCTATGATCAAACTGGTTTACGAGGAGAATATAAATGCAGATCTGGCATGATTGAAGGGAAGATGCAGCACTACTATGATAAAGAAAGCAATTAAAGAGAAAACGCCTGTTCTGATGTTGATCTGATGCTTTACGCAGATCAAACTGATTCAGTGGAGACGTCAGTTGTATTTCGCCCGCTTTTAAATCCGACAAAAACACTTTTAATATCTAGGTTCACATTATCAAAAATGAATTAGCTACTGACAATGAATAGCCTACCTAAAAGATAATAAAGTATGATTTTCTATTAAATGTTCATCACAAAAACAAATTAGCTTCGTCAGGCATGTAACTACATTTTCTTGAATTATGTCCAAAATAGCTCATCGACGTGTTGCCAAATGTGGCAAGTAATTTAACACACTGTTACCTTATAATCTGCTATAACGTAGCTGCCTTGCTAAACGTTCATTGGGACAAACTATGAGAGATAAGACAACTTTACAAGACAGATTTAAACTGTGTCTCAAAACTCTAGTCAGTTGTCTACCTAGACACCATTTTGGGGCATCACAAAAAAAATATATAGATTTTTTTTTTCTTCACGGTTAAAACGGTTAATGCAACACAGAATTCTTCAGTTTTCTTATAGAATGCATCTTTTTTTTCTTGTGTAACATTACAACAGTGTCAAATACAAAAGTCACACTGACAAATTTAATGAATGAATGAACTGAGACAACAGGATGGCTTAAAAAAAATCATCTCAAACTATTGAGCTGTCACCACAGACAGACAGAAATCCTTACAGTGTTGTGACCGCTTATGATATTCACAAAACAATCATGTTTCGCATATCACATGAAATTCAGTAGCCATTTTGTTTTTCTTATGTTGCTAACTACTAACATGACTTAGCCTACTTAAAGTTTGGGAAAACATCTAAAAATCCTAATCAATTTCTTTATTATTTTAACAACGAAGTTAATATACCATAATTGAACAATGAAAATAGAAGCAGAATTAATTTTTTTTTAAATACTAAAAACAAAACCTGTTCCTTCAACAAGGATATTGTAGTAATATTACATATATATACACACACATGTAAATGCTTTCTTTCTTAAAGTTTAATAGATTTCTGTCATTACGTGAGGTACTGATTAATGTAATTAATGTCTGAGAACAAGTACTTTTAGGGTAGTGAGCAATAATGTAATGTCACAGATAAAATAAGGAAAAATGATACATTAGTGTTATGAGCATCCTATTTACCCTTTATGGTTAATTATGATGTGTAAATGTTGCCATTTTGTTAACTAAGCAGGTAAAGTTGGGGTACAAGTTTTGTCCCATGTCTCAAGAAAGATTGTAACAATAACTGAACCTGTTACTGCAGTTTTCACTATAATAACCTGGCATTAACCACCCATTTCCTCAACAACTAAAATGACATAATGATTCTGAAAACAGCTTCTCACACTAGAAATATCATTTTCATCTGCACAGATTTAGCAGAAGAAACAATAACTACAGCAAATATGGTATCCTAGTAAAAACATTTCTAAGGGACTAGTCAACTATCCAAATGAAAAGGGGAAAACTTGTGTCAATATTGTTTTACATACTGTTGCATAACTTTGTAAGCAGTCTTTAAATATTTTCTAAAGTCACTATATTGCTACTGTAACTGTAAGCAAACAGCTCGAGTATTTCAATCGCCTTCTATATTTATTAATTTGGTAAAACTCAGTCTAATATGCAACAGTTTACGAAAGTGTTTCTCATGCCTTTGAACTATATACAGCACTTTCGCTACAGAGTTTTAACTCTTACCACATGCATGAACTCCTTACATTTCTCTTGATATGTTTGTTTTTACGTTTAAGTAGTAATTTTCTTAAATAAAGGCGGGGAGTTAAAGTGGCGCAGGCCTCGCTCGGATTCCTGAACCCCCTTTTCCGCTTATGGGGTCCCCATTTCAGTGAGCAAGATCCACCCATATCTCCTAAACACCCTCACATCTTTTTTTAAAGGGCCGAAAAGCACGTAAGGTCCCGCCATCTATTCGCTTACCTGGATAAACTGGATGGTTAGTGCTGATTTTCCGACGCCTCCACCTCCGACGACCACCAGGCGATATTTCTCCTGCACTGAGCCGTCCTTCCAGCCAGCCATCGGGGACACACTGCTGCTCTCGCTCCGCTGTCTAAACACACGCACACCGAGCCACTTTACTCTGTGACAGGCCTTCAGATGGAGAAATGCAGCGGAAAAAAACGCGATACGACGTTTGGGCGATGTGTGAACTCAGTGGTAATCCGTACGAGAGGAGAAAAGTACGACCACAGTCTGTGGGAAATGCATTCACTGCTGCCTCAAGTCCATACGCCCTCGTCTAAATCGCTACCAGGCACTGACTGCCTGTGCTGCTGCAAGATGAGGGGAAGATACGGCTAATCAGTCCAGCCAGTACACGCGACAGGCGCTAGGGGGCGCCCGCTGCTATTCCCGCCGGTGTGTGCTGGTTTTAAACTCATCATCATGTGAATGTTTCATTGATCTCAGTTACTAAATATCCGGCATTGCATTGCATTGAATCAGTCTGAAAAATCCCCAAAACCCCTCTAAAACGAGCCTATAGTGAGAGAATATCATAGGCTGGTTTGCTAAATGTAGCCTACATTTGAATCCTCTTAATTAGTGGTTCTCAACCAGGGCAATGGAGCCCACTAGATCGACTCAAGTCCAAGGGTCTGCAAGATGGCTTAAAATGGTTATTTAGAAATACTAATAAATCTACTTTAAAATAAGTTAAAATTACACCAATTGCTATTTTGCCTTTATTTGTGACATATGTATGTTAATGTCAGTAAAAAAGTAAATTATGATGTAGCCTATTGTTGGCTATTACATAAAATATACCTGTGCAACTTGTGACTAGTTCTGTGGTCCAGGGTCACATTTAAGAACCAGGGTTCCCACAAGTTTTTATTTAGGAAATTAATAAAATAATAAATGGCCCTGGACATGTCTATTAAAAATATACATTCTGTTAATGTATTAATCATGCATTACAGTTCATTAAATTCAGTTCATTATTTTTTATATATATATATATATATATATATATATATATATAAAATGCACCACCATCATTACATCTTAAGTAAAAGAAATATAGGGGATGTTGAGATCTTGTTTTGAATTGCGGGGGTATCTTGGAATTAGAATCACTGCTCTGAAGTGTTGTTATAGCCTAATACTGTATTCTGCATAAATGAGTACACTTTCTGCAGCTGAACAAATTTAGCATTAGCTTTTTAAGACATATTAGTGTTCTTTGGAGATACAATGTTCCAGCAATTACCAAAAAAAAGAGAAAAAAAGCATTAAGATTATTCAGAAAATAAGATTTTCTTATTAGACAAAATTATGTTGTGTTACAGAAATGAATAAACAAATGAATTACAAAGTAAATAAATAAATAGATAAAACTAAATAAAAAATCAATTCTATTCCATCTTCCAAAAGAAAGGCCATTTTTGACCAACAGCTGGGTGTGTTAAACCTAAGTCATTTCTTGCCAATTTAATGTTGCATAGCCCACTGAATCATTCTCAGACTTAATGCTGTCAACAAAGGAATCACTTGGGGGTGTATTGTCAGGAGACTTATTTCTTTGAATGAAAGAGAAAAGTAGTACAAGTGGAATACCAAATCGTTGTTTTAAGCGTGGAAATAGCAAAAGTAGAAACATAAAAATATTGAGCTTGTGACAAAGTCCCTGATATAATCAGGCCTTCACTTTAAGCTGTCAGTTTAATATGAGTAAAAAAAAAATGAAGCTGGTAAAAGCTATGAGAAATGAGTGATTGTTTGACAACAGAAAAGCTAAAGGACACACACACAAAAAATCATTTAGTGTTTTCCAGGGCTCATATTTTCAAAATCTGGGAAACCACTCTGGTCTCATGAGACCAAGTCAATCGTTTTGGATTCAACCATCCAAAAATGCTGGTATTGCTAGAGGAGAAGTGCAGTTCAGTGGTAAAACTCTGATATGATGGGCTGAAAATGAAGGAGTAGCTCTTTATCAGTGAGTGGTGAATTCGCAATAAACCGAGTGATGTCATTTAAAAACTTGAAACAGAAGATGCCACATTCTCCCCATTCCCTGCATTGATGGGCATTTTTTCAACATGACAATGGCTATACAATACAATTCCTGCCAAGATGAAAATTTCACCCAGTCTCAACACTCTTCAGCACCTGTGGAGGATTGATCCATTAAAGACCAGAGCATTTAAGGAAGTCATCCTCCAGAAGTTAAGTTAAAGATGTGATCATTTGTTACTGTCAACTTTTTTTTTTAATACATTTCCATTTTGCCATCTTTACATTGTATTAGCACTTGTATTGTATTGTATTAGCTATCATTAAGAATTTTTTTTTTTATATTTGTTCAGAGGGTGTGTACATTTAGTACTGTTAGTAATACTATTCATTGTAATGTTGAAAACAAATTGTATGATCTATGTTTAATCTTTTTTGTATAGGTTGTTTGTTTCCTCGCCCTGAGGAGCCGTCAAGTACAATTGTAGATTTCGGGAAACTTCTGTAAATGATTTTATCTGTCTACAGAAATCTGAAAAGGACATCCAACAACACAGCACCTGTTTATGTGACAAATATAACAATTAAGGCCCTTTTCCACCCACTTGAATGTGCAGGGTTTATAATGGAGCTGTTTATTTCCACAGCTGCAGAACACTTACTTACTGAGGCTCAGTCTATCTTAACACAATGACCCATCTTAATAAACCCCCAACGGTCCTCTACATTTCATGACTTGATAGTATGACCTCTGGAAGTCTTCACAAAAAGGTCCTGTGAGTCAACAGAGCAAGAATTTTTACAGCATGAGGAAGCATCAGCTGTGAAATGTAAATCCTGTAAATACTGTACCACTGAACTCCCGAAATGTCATTGTTGCAAGGATACTGTGGTTTGCATACTCTTTTTTTTTTTTTCCCACACGCAGTGGTTTGCATACTCTTGTTTGCAGCAGCTCGCACACAAAATGTCTGGAAGATATTATTTTGAGTAGCAGAATTAATCAATTCCCTTTGACTCCTTCACTCGCCCCAGAGGAATTTGAGGAATTTCAATTAACTCATAATCCAGAACTCCAGGATTCACATGGTCCCACTGCAGTCACCGGGAGGAAATCAACAACAGGAGTTCTTTCCACCTCCCACAGTCCTGGAAACCAAAAAGATAACGAGTGTACATGTTGCATTAAACATCTGATTATTATTACTTTTCCAACTCCGCTAAGTAAAAAAAGGATTTCTTTTCATAAATAAATCTTACTGACACCAAATTTTGAACAGTGTACATCATACCCTATTATATTACTACTATAAATCAAAGGAACAAAAACCATTGTCTAAATGCAAAAGTCAAAACTCCTGACACCATGACTCACATCGTGGAACAATCCTGTTATTACTATACATGCATGATTAATAGTCACCTACTGTGTTTGTAATATCAAAACTGCTATGGCCTTTTCTTTTTTTTTTTTGAGTCACCACTCATTTAGTCACAAATTTAAAAAATGAGGTTAAGCAATCACTGCAGCATTTTCAAACGTAATACTATAAAACATTAAAACAATTATATACTTTTAAGATTTGCCAGAATACTGATCAGTTTCAATATCCTGAAATCCCCATACTGTGTAGAAAATCATTAAAATATTACTCTCATGAGAACTAAAGGAGCTGACAAGTTACGATATAGATCAGTCTCATTGGGAAAAAAAAGCTGACGTGTAAAAAGCTTTGTGTCACTGCATGGGAAGTCTTGACTTCTTTCATTATGAGTTTTGACATCATTTTAACATCTTTAGTCGTTGCACAATATTTTAAGCGGGGCCTTCATTGCCTAATATTTGAAAAACTTTATGAAAAGCTGATCCCCTCCAATTTTTGCTTAGAACTTCATTACCTTATTTCCCCCGCTATCATTTGATTGTATGTGGAACATATATAACAGTAAGTTTGAGAAACTCATAAAACTCCATTATCGTAATTTTTATGTAAGTAATGTTCCTTGTTAAAAGCCTAATGGAATTAAACGCAGGACTTGCATTAAGCCACATCAGCACTTTTCACATCCATCTCTTAACACCTTACATGGAACTGGAAGCTACTTAAATCTAATGTATCATTTATATCAAGAACTGCTTCCACTGCACTTTAAGCAGGTATAACACAGTGACTACATACACTACCGCTCAAAAGGCTGGGGTCAGTAAGGTTTGTGTGTGTGTATGTGAAAGTAATACTTTTATTCAGCAAGGATGCATAAAACTGATCAAAAGTCACAGCGAAGAAAAAAAAAATCATATAAACAGTTTTTTTTTAGCTTTCCATTCAATTTTAAAAGTAGTTCACAAGTTCCCCTATCGATAACATTTTTCCAACAGTGATAATAAGCATATTAGATTCTATGCCACTGAAGACTGGATAAATAGCTGCTGCAAATTCAGCTTTGCCATCACAAGAATAAATTACATTTTAAAATTTATTAAAATAGAAAAATTCTAATAATATTTCACAACATCATTGTTTTTACTGCACTTTAAGGTGCCCCTATTATGGATTATGAAAGGTTTATATTTTGGCTCTTGGAGTCCCAATAACAGGATGACATGCATGCAAGGTCAAAAAACGCTTTCATTTTCATATAGGCATTTTTTTAATACCTTATTTGTTCAACAACTCCCAAACAATTTGTTTAATGATTAATCTTTTCAAACCCCTCCAGCGATGGGTGGATTTAATTTAAAGCATTTTTTTTTAAATAATAAGACAGTACAATTACAAATTATACAAAGACAAAATAAAAATAATAATAATTTAAAGCAGTGTTTGTGAGCTTTTAATACTCAAAAAGCAGCACCTAGTGGCAAAGAATGAATTTGCATTTTCGTTCAGAGCCAACTTGAAAAACTGCAGGATGTTTCCACTTACTTAGAGCTGTGTTACACACTGCCAGAAAGATCATTTTCAAAAATCCATAGTAGGGGCACTTTAAACTAATGTGCCTCTTTCTAAGGTCAAATCTTCTCAGGGCAAGGCCACAGACTTGACGCCTTTGTCCTCAATATTATTATACACTATGTAGACATGAAAGTTATGACGAACCACAAGTCTTATGAGCCTAAGTCATTTAGAGGCAGGAGACCATTACAACATTCTCAAAATTCCTAAAGGTTTTCTTCAAGAGAACACATCCTTTGTTGTGTCAACTGTGGTTTGAGGGCAGAACTGTTTTTGACAACTTACAAGCGAACCAATTCATAAAAAAGGGCCGTTGTAACACTATTTGTTAAGAAGAGAATACAAATGCTTTCGTGATATTTGATGTGCAACGTTTATTGAAATTGATTACAGATGAACAGGCCAATCCCTTTTAGACCAGTTAAGAATGCATGTGGTAGAAAATGACAAAATGATCAACATAGTGTGAGGGATTGAAGAGCTTCGATCTTGGCCACAGAGCACTGCATGTGTACGGTAGTCTGGAGTGACACAAAAGAAGCAATAGAGAAAAAAAGACAAGACATAGAAGTAACCATAGCGCTTTTTAGTCAAATCTTGCCCTTTGACTCAATGTCTCTGAAATTTATGCGGCGGTTCTCTTCTGAGAGAGGTTGATTTTGTCACCCAGACTCAAAGCCATACCCTATTAAAAAAACAAAAGGAACAAATTATACAGGCAATTTCAAGAACTGACTGGTATATAAAAATAAATTAATGACTTTGTAACTGACCACTAAAATATACAAATGACTACACATAATACAAATTCACCTGGCTTTTGGCTCGTATGCGAATATGGCCATTGACTGGGGCATCAGGTCCCATGTGGATTGGCTTTTCAATGCTGACGTTTGCAAGGGCATCCTCCCCAAATATAGAGCGGGCATATAGATTTGCCGCCATAAAGCCACAGATGCCAGACAGGGCCTGTGTTATAAAGCAAAACAAAATATGATATGATATGAATACAAAAACATACATTTTAAGAGCATTTACTGTTTTTAACGAGTGGGTACTGTACCTTCTCTGGGGTCAAGCACTTCATGTTGGTAGATTTAAGAATGTGTTGGAGATAGTCGTTCAGATCTGTGATGTTGGTGTTGACGGTAACCTATGTGGAAACAAAGTACAGAACAAATTCCAGACGTACCCCCTCACAAAATGGAGATTAACATCA
The DNA here is from genome assembly GCA_032357445.1 of Enteromius radiatus. Classification (NCBI taxonomy): domain Eukaryota; kingdom Metazoa; phylum Chordata; class Actinopteri; order Cypriniformes; family Cyprinidae; genus Enteromius; species Enteromius radiatus. The sequence goes on along the minus strand of JAUCMS010000127.1, from coordinate 10,567,971 downwards.
TTATTTGCAAAAAGAAATCACCAAACACTTGCCTTATTTTCCCACTCAAATTCAGCCCACATCTGTCTGAACTCGGCATCTGTGCAGGAGGCGGGCTGAATGTAGTCCATGATATCAATGTGAATGTCGCTGAGGACTACGCAGTTCCTGTCACTGGCTGCTCCTGATACATCATATACTGCAAAACAGTATTTTTTGTTTATTAAAGTGACTCCAGGTCCCTCCTCAAAAGCAAAAATGTGTACAGTTATGAATAAGGACAGGTACACATAGTCTACAAACCTATGTTTCCAAATATGATGCCATTCTCTGTGGAGGCCACTTTCACATTGGCTTTGATATTGGCAAAGTCATGAGGAGCCAATGTAAGAGGAGATGGTTTCTCAACTAATTTAAGATCACCTGGAGGTTAAAGAACATGTTTAGTAAAACATGCACCAAACACATACAATACAATATCAAAGAAACAACTTTTACCAAGTGTTGCCAGCTCCAGGGTACAGTTCTGTAGGGTGTCGCTAGTCTGATTAACAACCAGGACATCCAATACGATGTCATACTGATTGACATGTACATAAGCTTCTGCGTACACTGGATCTGAAAAACCAGTTAACTGGGTGACCTGGAAGAAAACACGAGACGGATCGGTTTAGGACAATGGTTTTCAAACAGAGGGCCAAGGGGCAAAAGGGGGCCTTAAGATAACTTAAAATATTAAAAATCAAGCTAAAAAGATAAATAATAAAAAAAGTAATGTTAATTATTATTTTTTTATTTCAACTTAATTTATTTAAATAAAAATAGGGCTTTTGCAAATCTTAAGGCCTAGAGAAGTCATATAAATTTATTTGGCATTTAGAATAAGATTCTAGAAGAATCTCTAAAAAATTCAAACAGATTTAGAACCAGTGGTTATGGTAATCTGATAAACAAATGCACAAAAAAAGACCAGAAGCTCACATTTCAAATGGTCCACTGAACAAATAAAAACCTTAGCAGAACTGGAAATATTACATTGTAAGATATTACAAATGGGTGGAAAATTCAGCCTAATGTGAGGCATTAACATTTTCCATCAGTTGAACCAACATGCCCTCTGGTGGACAAAGATGACAAACTACAAACAACCTTTCCAATTAGGTTTAAGCTTTGTAACTATAAAAATATGGATTCAAATAGATCCATATAAAATCTCCCAAAAACCTTATTAAGTTTGGAGGCTAGAGGGTCAGCGGCTTCTTTCCTCTGGGTGTTGCCCATAGCAGCCAGCAGACTGAGCTGGAATTGATCTTCTTTGGACGTCATCTCATTCTTAGCGGTCAGCTGCATGAAGGAGATCGGATCATCCGCCTGAACCGTTACGTTGCGCTTCTCAGACTCTTTCTGGGAAACAAATAATTAAATATAAAGGTCACAAATAAATGAGCAATGATCTTCTTTTAATCTGTACGACAAAATCTGACCAAATGTTTGTCTATATCTTCACATAGACATAGCAAGATTATAATCATATTATTAGGTTTCTGATTTCACATACTACCAGAAAGCAATGAGGGGAAACGTGTTTACCTTCTGAGACAGTTTCTCCTCCTCCAGTCTGACAGCGAGCATATGGGACAGAGATCTACGGCATTCCTTGTTAAAGATGTCATTCATAAGAGGCGAGCACTCAGACAGGACCTTGAGGCACAGTGAGATCCGGTCCACATCATCATCTGTGATGGGCTTCTTGGGTAGAGACGATTTGCCAAGATGGAGTACAGTGGCCATGATCAGCATGGCCTCTGCAACAAACGACTAAAGGCAGGAAAATAACATTTATTTCAGCACAAATAGACACATGAATTATTAATAGTTTAGTCACTGTTTTAAAATGAACTTACATTTTGTCTTTTTTTGTCTTCGGCAAGGGCAACATAGCGCAAGGCTACTTTGGTGAGGGTGGTGGCCAATGAGGCAGCAACGTAGAAGTCTCCATCCATCAGGAAACCCCTCAGAGGAGGCCTACAGAACAAAGGGATTTTTAGAGATGTAACACAAAGGATAATTCCCATATTATATCAGTAAGGATGAGATAATCACCTATCCTCTTCTTTTTTGGATGGTCTGGAGGTGCTCAGGGCACTCTGAGTGACGTAAGTGCCCATTTCTGTCACCAGCTTAGGAGCTGGAGTTGCAGTCACTTCCTCCTCAGGTTTCACCTCTCCAGCCTCTTTTTTCAACTCATTTTCCACAATAGGGATCTGAATAAAAAGAAAGATCATAATTTAAAACATGTTTGAGAGCACTCTAAGGTGTAGTAAAATTAATGAAGAATGCTTATCGTATTTTTGCATATTTTAAGAACATCTTAGTTGTTTTATATGTATATTGTACACTACTGTGAACTTTTCTGCAAACCTGCATATTTTAATATATTTCTATTCTAGATATTATTAGAAGAAATTTTATATTCAGGGCTCCCACATTTTGACAAATTAACTAGTCAATGACTTTTTTTATATACTCAAAATAACAGTTTTTAGCCAAAAGAAAGTTTTTGACTACAGAACTGTCCATGATCTTTTAAGATATTATTCATTTTCAACAATCTAGGCCTGGAAATCATGAGAACCATCATTTTTATTTTCAGTACAACACTATTTAACCATAAAGCCTTTCACTCAATATGTTGACTGTTGTTAACAGGGTTCTTTGGTGCTTGTTTCAGACAGGGGTTAACGATAAGCCCTGAATTTAACAAAGCAACATGAAGTGCTGCCCCTACAGACCTCTCCCAAAGATCTGCGGACTTCTGTCATGACACTCTGGATGTCTTCTTTAGTGCTGCAATATTCACCCAAAATCCACAAAGCTCCTCTGTAAATCCTGCAACAGAAAAGTCCTTGTTTAAAATCGCTGCAATGCATCACAATCCCTTTTATAACCCAATCAAGACAAAGCAGTCCAGAATAATAGACAGATTAATTTTTAATACAGATGATTTAAATTATTGGATTAATCAAACTTCTAGCAGTTAAGCAGCATTTCTTACTTGACCGTCTTGATGGCATGAAAGACTTCTAGCATCTTCTCAATGATGAGAGGTCTAAGGTTGTCAAACCTCTGAATCGCCTCACGCACAAACTCCAGCACATCGGCTGCGGCCGCCTCATTAGTGTCACTCAGGAACTCCATCAGCTGTGACCACACACAAAACACAAGTAGTAAATTCAAGAACCAAGATGAGAACAGGGAGTTTATTAATCATGAGAAGATCGAAATGGGTTGGATGTATTAACAATAAATGTTAAATGGTCCAATGACCTGCTGAAGTGTGTAACCTCAATTTTGTTGCTAGTAATGAATTGTTTTAAACGTACCACAGGGATGACATTGGCTGCCATGTCAGGGAATCGCACGCTACAGGAGTGGAGAGTGCGAACAAGCAGCTGCCTGTACTTGTCTGTGTCTTCATGCTCAGTCACATTGTTGGTTTTGATGACTTCTTTCTTTAGCACTATAACCAGCTGCAAAAAAAAAATTACAATTCAGGTCCTTTGCTTGAAAAATTATTTTACATTAAGTACTAACTATTTAACATTGTGTGAAAGACCTTAATTAGGTTGTATACACGTAATGAAAGTCAACGGGGATCATGCATGAATATGGCCATTAAAACAGTAATCACATAACACTTCAAAAATGCTAATAAAAATACATTTCTTCACATTCTGAACAATATATGACATCATGATCTGTGTCGCCTTTTTTCAAACTTAAATATAAAAAACTAAAGTTTCCTGACTTTTGGAATGTAGCAAAATGTGAAACTATTTACATGAGCTTGGGTTTTCAGTTTTTCAACATTGAAGCCCACAAAACTAAATGCGCAGTGTGACCAACCGTTCAATCATATCTAGTGCCTTTTTAAAAGTCATTACATTTCTTGTGTGTTCCCCTTTTAAAAACAAAAAAAAAAGTTTTGTAAATGATGGCATGTGTTCATTTTTTTGGTGAAAAATACAATGGCAGCTTTTGACAAACACCTCTTCTACATTGCGAGATGACACCAGGTCCAGGGCCAGCTGTAAGGTCTTCTTGCGGACCTCAAGATCAGGAGTGGTCAAAACCCTCAGAATATCCATCACAAGGTCCTAAAAAAAACACAGCAACAAGCTTACTACTAGATTTAATTTGTGGAAAGAATGTCTCCAAACAAGGTGATGCACTCATGTGTACCTGCAGGACACGCTCATGTGTAGGATGTTCCTTCAGCTCAATCAGTCGGTCCAGAACAATGAGCTTAACGTTGTTGTCACTCTCTTTAATGATCAGATCAATGTAGCACTGAGCAGCAGCCTGAAACACACAACAACATGCAAACAATGCCATTCAACTTCCATTTACCACTATACAGAAAAAATATAAGCTAGGGAAACAACTGTGGAGTTAGATGCTATACCTTGATAGCGGTGGGAGCGCTGGACAGGGTAACCAGAGTTCCAGCTGCTTCATATTTTACAGCAGGACTGGATGACTGCAGCAGGTTGTAGATACAACGGATGAAACGAGCTCTCTCTGAGGGGTTGGCATGGCAGACCTAAACAAATTTAAGAATATAAAATAGACTGTGAGAATGTGACCATTAAGACCATCTGTCAATATGCAGTGTGCATAAAGCTGAAGAGCTTAGAATTAGATTGAATAGAGACAATGGTGAAATTTGACATTGCCTACAGGATAAACAATACATAATATATATATATATACATCCCCCTTCAAAATAGGTTTTAAAGAAGCTATTAGTTTAAAAAAAAAAGTGTCAAATACTTGCTTTGTAAATAGTGTTTCAAAATTACTAAGAATTGTGTCAGCTGGCTGGTGTCATTTTGTGTGACTACAAGCTCTGGCAGTAATGTAAAACATTTTTGGGGCAGATGTGGAGTAATGGATAGGGAGTTGGACTTGCAATCCAAAGGTCGCGGGTTCAAGTCCCAGGTCAGGCAGGGATTGTGGGTGGTGGGAGTGAATTCCCAGCACTCTTTCCACCTTCAATACCACGACTGAGTAAGGTACCGTTCCCCTAACTGCTCCCCAGGCAATGGCTGCCCACTGCTCTGGGGGTGTGTGTTTGTTCACTTCTCACTGATGTGTGTGCGCACGTTTGATGGCTTAAAAGCAGAGTACAAATTCCAAGTATGGGTCACCATACCTAGCCACAAATCACTTCACTTAATGTGCCAACATTTTCCCACCAACACTGTTGTTGGTGGGCTCAATTAGTTGTTGAGTGTCAACTACTAATTTGGAACGCCAACTCTCAATATTAGAACAAATGACTTTAAACCACATGAATGATAGAGGAATGGTGTCCTTGTCTTACAAGACATTACTGGCTGGACTAAAAGAAGGCTCCCAATCATATCTTTCAGCATGGAGGAGATTTTTACAGGAGCATATCACTATTGAGGAATGGGAGCGTGCCTGCCTTTTGCCCCAAACCCAATCTATCAATACCAGGTATAGAATGCTACAACATAAATGGATGAGGAGGACTTACATTACCCCTGTTAAACTACATAGGATTAATTCTAACATTCCGAATACGTGTACAAAATGCAAGGATGAAGTTGGTACATTGTTTCATTGTATGTGGGAGTGTAGAGAGCTGCAAATGTTTTGGAGGGAGGTTCTTGGTGTGATTTGTGAAATGGCCAGTGAAAATATATTCCTATGGACCCAAAGCTGTTTATTGCATATATATTGTGAAAATGCATCAGTAAATGCAAGCAAAAAGAAGCTCATAGATTTTAGTTTGATACAAGCTGAACGTGTGATTGCTTTAGTATGGAAAAACATTTTCTTAACATACTCTTCTCTCACAGTGGACAAAACAAATGTCTGACAACCTTGCTCTTGAAAAATTAACATAAAATCAGAGGTGAAGCGAAGATTTTTAAAAAGGTGTGGTCCACTTTTAAGCAATATGTAAACAGATAAGGTGGAAGGGTATAACTGTAATTTATATATTTGTACACACAAACTTTTTTTGTGTATTTTAGAATTCATTATGGTTCAAAGGTCAATTTCCTTTTGAAAAATGTAGGGGTGGGGAATATACTCTGTAATGATATACAATGTGATATTCTGTAATGTTCATGGGGGCTTTGTAACAAAAAAAAAAAAAATAATAAAAAGAGTGTCAACTACTGCTATGCATTGTTTTTACACATATTTAGTCAGAGTTAAGTATTATTTAATTGCTTTATACTGAAGTTGCAGTTTTGCTATACTGGGTCTCTGGGACTTAAACAAAAATGACTTTAAGATGTAAACAGGCAACTCACCTTATAAATCAGTTCTACGATCACAAGCTGTAGAATGTCTCCGAAAGTATGCACCTGATCAATACAGGTGCTAAGGTAGTCCAAAGCCCTATCCTGCAATTATTATTAGAAGAACAGTTGTGTAGTTGAATTAATTCACATTCTAAATCTAATTTGTAAAACTATGTTTAAACTATGTACCTGATCTGCATGAATCAGCATCATGAAAGCATTTCTCTTGCAGCTTGCGTCTTTCTCATTCACGAGAAAATCATGAATCAACTCAGGGGCGTCTGGGATCAAATGCTCAAAGTTCCTTAAAAAAATTATATTACAATTTAATAAATAATAATAATAATACGACTTTGTTGTTTGTTGTTTGTTTCTTGCTTGTGAGCACAAAGATTCATGAACACACCTGTAGATAGTGTAGATGGCCAGGACTGCATTGCGGCGTACATAGCTGTGACGATGCTCCAGACAGGCACGGATTGCTGGCATGAGGGGCTCCAGCAGCTCTGATTCCTTCAGCTTGCACAGGAAGCGCAGGGTGGAGCCACGGATGAACTCATTGGGATGCTGGAGATCCTACAGATGCATAACACAAATAGCATATTTGAACAAAGAAATCAAGACAATATGCCTCTTTACAATAAGCAGTAAACATTAAGTTGCATATTTCATGCCTACCTTCCTGTAGGCATCACAGACCAAGATCATCTCCTGAAGAAGTTTGCCATCAGGAGTTGTTTTAGGAACAATCTCCCAAAAAACTAGTAATAGTTTCTTAATTGTGTGGTCCTGAAGAGGCAGCACAAACCGAATAATGGTCATTAATAGGCCTGGAAGTTTCTCTCCATTCAGGATCATGATGATGACCTTCTTCAAAGCCTCTGTCTTGGCTTTGATTTCCCCCTTTTCTGTTTTGACAAAAATAAAAAAAGGGAAAACCATTAAACACATTTACTACCGTTCATATATTTATGGTCAGCAAAATAGTTTTAAAATTAATTAGCACTTTTATTCAGCAAGGACACATTAAATTGATCAAGAGTGACACCTAAGACTTGTACAGTGTTATAAAAGATTTCTATTTCAAATAAATGCTGTTCTGTTGAACTTTCAAAGAGGAAAAAGTAGTGCAGTCAGACAATTATTCCCAATCAACGGCATTTGTGTACATACGTTTTTGTTAACATAAACGTGTGTCCTGTGTATATTTTTGAATATTTGTTATGTAAACACTTTCATTTTGGATGTAAAAAAAATCGTTTGACAGCACAGCACTAATAATATTTGAATTGAATAACGATTGTACTGCATTTTAATCAAATATATGCAAACTTACTCAACATGAGGGACTTCTTTCAAAAACTTTACCAACCCCAAACTTAAAAAGGCATTGCATTGCATGTTAATACACATTTACTTTTAATAAAAGTAACTTTATTTAATGAATTACTAAACATGAATATTACCCAAATCAGTTTTCAAGCTGACTTCTGATGGTGGTTCAGAGTCATTGGTGACATTGATGAGTGTGTAACACACATTCTCCGCGGCTGTCATGATGTCAGCTCGTCTTCTCTTCACGAGACTCCACTCAGAGAGAATGCCTATAAGGGTTTGCTGAAACACATTACAACACATCACTAAAAGTTTGTTTGACAATGAGACAACTCTATCAGTATGGTAGTTTTATGTTAAGCATTACAAATTAACATTTCAGTAACGTTAGAAGTAATAATGGCTGTCAATTGCATATCACAGCAGTCATACTTTGTCAGCTTGGTGTTGCTCTGCATCATGCAGAATAGAAACTGTACTTAATTTCAATGATATTATTTAAAGTGCAGCTCGTTTTAAATGTAAAACTTTTGCAATTAGCAAAAAATTACATGTCGCACCTTTAAATGGTTACGTATCCATGATCCTTGTATTTACGTGCCATTCTAAAGCACTTCAAACACTATGGTGTTTGAATATACTATATCTTCCACGGAATATTTATAACTACATGAATGTGAGGTGATTTCAGGGTCTACCCTGTTAACAAGAACTTTTATATCTAAATTCGGTCAGAAGTCTCAAGGTCTGCGGCCGTAGGAATCATTGAATTAGCAGCTAACGTTAGTTTGCCAGCCGTGGCAGAATACCAATATGCACAATGTTGTGTAGTTATTATAAATAATATCGTATTAATATCACCACTGCTCTTTAATAACACATCTTGATAACGGAATTGCAGCTATATTATTGATTGCGTGATTATTCGACATCACAGTTACAGTAGCAGCTAGCACGCTAACAGTTTGCGACCAAACCTAACACAGACGACTATCGTCTCGAGAACAACTCAAAATAACAACAGATCTGTCTTTTATTAATGTGCTCTTTTGTAAAGCTGCCAATTTATTACCTTTCAAACAGGTCTTAGGTCTCTCTCTTCTTCTGTATGCGCATCCGTGTCTGGAGAGATTCTGATCCTTCCGAATGACGTGGAACCTGACTGACTTGGCCACATCAATACTACAACGAGCCAGGAGGGTCAAAAAGCACCGCGTTACACAAACGCGAAGGTTAGTTACAATGTATAGGATATTCGGTTGGCTATATGTTTGTGTTAATGTTGTGCTTGATTTTATTGGAATATTTTGCTTAAAATTTCCTGTGTTAGTCAAATGTATAAGGAAAATTAACACAAGCTGTTCGTATAATTATTGATGAAGCCATAAAAATACAAAATACAAAAATACTTTTTTTAGAATTATCCTTATCCTTATCCTTATGTAAAAAAACTAAAACCTAGGCTATAGACATATTTAAAATTACTATGCCCTTGACTAAAATTGAAATGAAAATTGATATTTAAATATTTTACAATTGGAATAATATTAGACTATTTAATGTTATACATTATATTCATTTTTACAATGCATTTTTTACAATGTCCATGCTCTATGTTATAAATGTATTCATATTTATTTAATACAATTTATAACTTATATTTTATTAAATTACACTGTAAGAAAAATAAATGTAAAAAGTACTGGTAATTTTCTGCTAGGACCTTTTTTCACTCAGTTTACAGACATTTCCTGTATCAAAACACAATACAGTACAATGCATAATTCAAAATACAGACAGAAAAATTAAAAAAAATCTATAAAGACCTTCATACCCTCAAATCAACACAGTACTTTTAGAGTGTAGCATGTACATTTGTTTATACATATAATATCATGCCTCTTGCTGAACAGCTTCTGTCAGTTTCATAAAAGCTTGGAAGATACATTAGAGTACATGATCCTCACATGAAAATGACTGGTGGTTTTATTGACTTGTCTACTCAACCACTTCACTTGTGCAGCTGGAATCATGGAAAAGCTCTTAAGATAGCTATGGGGATTGCAGCACAAAAGTAAAGTAAATGAGGTCAATTTCAATGCATTATGGAACCAGCATTAGTCTCCAGCATTTGAGATCATAAATGAACCATAATGCAAGAACCACAATTTCAAACCAATTTTCCAGCCGAGTGGATGAATTGTTCTTGCTTGTCAATATGGAATAAATATATCACATTTTCATAAACTTCTATATCTGGATCTTTTTACAAATCAGAGTCATTTTAAGACCATAACAAAAAAAGATTCTTTGTGTTCACGCTTCAAAGAAAAAGCATTGGCATCGGAGGGACTTTCCCTCCTTATAACATGTTTTTTAGGAAAGGGAAAAGGTGTTGACTGAACAAAGACAAAAAGATCATGAGCCAATTTTATTTTTCACATTATTACTTCTGTTATAATCTCTTGAACAGTTAGTTCAAGCAAATAAAGGCATCAGTATTATCACTAAATGTTACAAAGGTCGTAACCTAGAATAAAAATAATGCCCTAAAGAAATATACAAAATGTATTTGCTGGGGCCCTGAGGACAGATCTGTTTGCAGGAAGAAATATTTCTCTAAAAAAATAAATGCTACTTGTCCAACACTTTATCTTTTGTTAAAATTATTTGTACATATTAATTATTTACTGATACACAATTCTTCATGTTATAGTTCACAGTGCATTAGCTAACATTAACAGTGGTTTGGTGATATCTTTGGTTGAATTAGCTTTACATTACATTGTACATTATAAATTGTACATTGTACATTACAGTACATTGTAAAGAATGCAAAGTTCACTGAGAAAATTAACATAATGTATTAACTATGAGTTAGTATATAGTGTGTGTATATATATATATATATATATATTTAAAAAAACCACAGTAATATTAGGGACTTCCTCAGCCGGTTAAGACTCCGGATCCCCATCATTTGTAAGAAACAGTTGACAACTCAGTTGTAGCATAATGTCAATGTTAGTGACCTCTTGTGGTGCTTACGCATTGAAACCATATGGGCCTGTTGTTTCGTTGTGGCCGAAAAAATACAGATAGAAATAGAATAGTCATAACTATTACATGACCGATTAGTCACTCAGCTCAATCTTATGCTATAGTCGTAAATATAAACAAACAATTAAGACAACGTATGTACAATACACACGACTCCAAAGTTTCTAAATATAGGATACACTAGCCTACTCAAACATACATAAGATACACATATGCTGTGTTTTAAGTCTTGTTATATGTCTCCCGCATGTAGATATACTTAAGCATTGTTTAGTTTTGTTCAAGAACCGCAATAAGGCTAGGAAAAAATGACTAGAAATGAAAGATACAGACATACATTTAAGGCGGCGCGGTTTGGCTGCGCTGCAGAGCGCGCGCGCGCGTCTCTGTCTCTCGCGCTCTAGTCATTGTTACAAATTGTCGCACCTAGACGGCGACATAGAGCACGAGTCTGCTAAAAAACAACAACATTTCAGCCTCTTTTCCTCCTGGCCAAAATGCCTGAGCACGTTTGAGTGACCATGGAGCGCGTTTGCCGCCATGTAGAGAAACGTTGACAAGCGGAGGATTTATCTCGGAGGAATGAAAGTTTAAAGCGCACCGAAGGAGGACAACATGGCTGTGCGGGAGGAAGGAGAGGTTTTGCACAGTAAAATCAGACAGCACGATGGTGTTGTTGGCAATGCAAACAGCGCGGAGAGCTTCAGGAACGGCTATGTGAAGAGCTGCGTCACTCCGTTAAAACAAGACCATCCGAGGGGCTTTTTATTCAACGTCTGTAGGTTTTGCAATGAGGATATCCTCAAGTCCAAACTATTCCGCGGCTGGGCTCTCTATGTGGGAGCGCTGGCAGTCCTGGCGCTCTCCTGCTTCATTTCTAGGAGCTTTCAGAGTGAACACGGCGTCTCGGAGCTGCGGACTTTCCTCTTTGATTTCTCCCAGTCCATCAGTCCTTTATTCAGCATCGGCTGCGCGTATTTCTTCCTCACCCTCTACCTGAGGCGGACGAAGAGAGAAAGCAGCAGATGTTGGCTTTTGTCCTTACCAGCATCATGCTACTTGGGGGATTTGATGGTCTTGCGCTTGTTGCAGTGGGGAGAGGAGCACCATCAGATGCAAATGATGGGCAGGTTGCTGTTTGTGCTGGGTTGCGTGGGTCTGCTCACTCTCATCCCCTCTCTCAAACTCAAACACAGCGTCCTGATTCTGGTCTTCGCCAGCCTGGTGTGGCTGCTGTCCTTCACCAGCCTCGGCTGCCTGTCTCCGTCCCTCAGGCCGGTGCTGGCGTGCATGGCAGGGGTCTCCGGCTCTCTGCTGGCGCTCTGTTTCGATCACTATTACCCACCGAGGGAGACGACCGGCAGGATCCCTAACGCGGAGGAGAAAGTTCCCGTAATCAGACCCAGGAGAAGGTCCAGCTGTGTTTCTTTGGGAGAGACGTCCAGCAGTTATTACGGCAGTTGTAAGATGCCCCGCAGACCTTCTCTGCCCTGTATATCCAGAGAACAGGTAGGGGCTGTTCGGCAGTCGGCCTTTTCAGTCACCGGTTGATATATGCCATCACATTCCTGAAATGCACTATAAAACCCATCACAAATAACCATAGTCCTGATACACACGCTCAAACTTCTGACACTCCAAAAGGCTGCTTACACTCATAAAAAATAAAGGTCATTTATTTTGCATGTGTAGTTCCATCAAGAAGTTAACATCCATTGAACTTTTCTATTCAACAAAAAGTTATTTATAGTGGAAAAAAGTTTCAAATGTTTTGCACATTAAGAAAGAATGGTTCTTTTATGAACGATTCTCTGAAAGGTTCTTTGGGGAACCAAAACCAGTTCTTCTATAACATTTCTGCAAAAAAAACCAAAAAACTTTTTTTTAAAAAAGTGTACGTTGCCATCTTACTGTAAACACACTGCTGAAACCCCATTAGACTAACAACACACAACAACATACTCCTTATACAACAATCAGCCACAGTGTTTATATCATAAACGCTATAGAATTGTGCACTGTTGTTGGGCCAGTCACCTGTTGCCTAGTTCCTAAATTTATTTAGGTGTGATTGTTTTACTGGGGTGGTGGGGTGAGAATTTTTCTCTATTTGCTAAATATTTCTGTTTAACTTTTTTCGGTATTTTGGAATGAACACGGTTGTTTCAAATGGATCGAAGTTGCACTTAGGCCTATGCAAAGTTGAAGATAAAGATGTGTCCTGTAAAATATTTTTGATCTCTTTTTTTTTTTTTTTTTATAATTTAGAAAAACACATTTAATTAAATGCCTGTTTAGTAGAATCATAGTAATTTTGTCTTTTTTCAGTACTACAGGAAAACGTTTACTTTTCACCCACAAGATATTATCCAGTTTACAGCCCTCTGTTGGATAATAATGCTGCTCAGAATGTTGTTCGTCCTGAAGTGAAACAAAACTTAGACTATTAATCATTGATTCAAACACTTGAAAAGTGGGGCAGCTCTTGTCCCAGTGTCTGCGCCGTAAATAGAGTATATAAAGTTTTAAATGTTTTCCTTCGATTGGCTCTACTTTTTTTTTTTTCTGGTGTGAAGTGAAAAGTTTTAACAAAAGTATTTGGTTTATGTTGTGTATGTGTGTGTGTGTGAGATAATGGAAAATCAGCAGACTGTTTATTTAACTTTTTTAGACACATGCAGTTTGTTATCTTTAAGTTATATAAATATGGAAACTTTGTTAGTTCATTGATATGGTGCTTGCAGTTGTTGAATTTTTTTTATTTATTTACTTTTTGTAACGTCAAGCCCACATTGCCCAAAAAGTCATCCCCAGCCAAGGGTAAAGGGTCATGTTTAAACATTAAATTCAAGGTCATCAAACCTGTGCGGCAAAGTAAATATACTGACACACAGTGCTGGGTTTTCATGTAGTCATCCTGGCTTGTTTCTGCACATACATAAAGGCAGCATTTCAGTAAATTAGAAAAATATAATTCAAGTAAATTTGGAACGAGCTATGCATGTTTTTACACTAATTATAAAGAGTTTAGTTCGTTCTCTGCTTCCTTGCACATAAGGCCATTCACTTTGTGCTCCAAGTGATTTGAGTGTGCTTTGAATGAGTGCACTGTTCCAGTCACGCTCATGAATTGAGGTTTCAGTTTGACCAGTTTCAGACGTTATTTTGACCTACAAGCACCTGTTCTTACTGAGCAGTAGCATCACTTCTGCCCCACATGGGATCTGTGAGGACACTTGGAAACAAAACTTCAAGTTAGAAAGAAAGTAAATGGAATTTGCTAACATTTTTAACTCCATCTTGTCCTAGTTTCAATTGCAGCAGATCGAGCTTATTGAGACAGATATATTTAAATTTGACTTTTGCATTTGAAGTTAAATTGATGAGAGCTTTTTTTTTAATGCATTGAACAACAAATGATTTGATTGTCAATCCATTAAATATTTACCGCATTAATGCATTTTTAAGTGCATTCTACTCTGTATAATTTTATTCAATAAATCCTATCAAAAAGGGGCTGGAGGAGTTTACTTTGAGGTGGCAGATTTAACACTGATGTCTATGTGTGTGCTCATTTTTATTTTTATTTTTTATTTTTATTAAAGTAGAGTTGCGGTAGAGTGAAATTTTAATGGCTGTTTTTGTGCAACTTTTTACAATCTTTTTCTCAGGTTGAGTCATGAAATGACATGAGAGACACAAGTCTCTCATTATGATTCTCTCTGACTGTTTTTGATAGTTAAGCCTTTTTTCTTTTGTTCATACTCGCACACAATCTTGTTTAGACTTTGCAAACAGCTTTTTTTTTTCCCTCCCAAAGTGCTGCTTGAGCTTTTTTTTATTTTATGGAATGCATTATATTAGTATTAGTATTGTCTAATTTAACATGGATAATTTTCTAAATAATAATAATAATAATAATATATATTTTATGTTTTAGTTACAACTTTTAGTGAAACATATTTAAGCTATAGTAAATGTATTAAAGTTGATCTGCCGTACACAATATTTATTGTGTACACAACAAATTAAGCTGTTTATATATGACATATATATTTTACATTTTTATTGTATCTACATATATATATATATATATATATATATTTATTTATTTTTTTTAAAACAGGTTTATATTCTTGATTTCACATTCTCCTTGTACAGACCTCAAAAGTGTGAGAGAGTAAGGTTATTGTCATTATCAGTTGTGAAAAAGCGTCACGGGCAATCTGAAGTAAACACAGGTTTAGCCTAATTTGTTCTGCTGATAAACTCATTACTGTGTGAAAATAATGTGCATTTATTTATTTTTTATGTGACTGGTGCTGTGTAGTTTTTCTCCCGTGACAGGGTCTTAATGTGTGCGCAAGTCTTTTTTTTGCATGCTGTTCCGGTCAGTGCTGTGTCTCACGTATGGACTTTTTCACTTGCACACAGTGAGAAATGGCTCCAGTCCTCTCTTCAAGCCACCTGTGACTCATTGCATTTTTAGCCCAATGTTCGTCACAGCCTGAGCTGTGTTTAGAACCGATGGCAGGATTATGGCGCTTTTAAGATGGACCACTATATGAGGTAGCCAGTCTGTTTGAGATGTTTATGTATCTTGGATCTTTAAATCAGTTGATAATCATAACAAAGCCCAGTCACATTTAACATAGCAAATGGAGCGGTGATTACAGTGTAGAGGTGCTAGGGGCCGAGCAGAAAACAATGTCTTGTTCCTTTTTTGTGTATGTTTTTTTTTTTTTTTTCTTACATAGAAGTTGAGATAAAAATAATGCAATTAGATGGAATTTGGTTTGTTTTAAACATTATCATATATTTTAGAGTTTAAACAGATTTTAGCCTCTGGAGTATATACAAAAACAAGCAGTTATTTGAAGATCATGTGAAGTTGTGGTTGTTTAATTCGTTAAGGCCAAAAACGGGCATATATATCAGCATATATTGCATAATACATTTCTATTTAAAATACTTCTTCCAAAACCAGAAAAATGCATGATTATTTTGTAACATGCTTTTTTGTTGCATATGGACTATTCTTAAATTTTATCACCTAAGAATATAGCTAGAAATACAAGGCATTACAAAACTCTGAAGAAGTTTGAGCAGTTGTTTGAATAAGTGCACATTTTTTAAAATTTTGAACTGATGATTAGTAGACTTTTTTTTTTTTTTTTTAGGTCCATTCCATGGAGTTTTCTCTGTGTTGTCGGACGTCTTATAGTGAAAGAATAACTAAGCTACTGAAGAAACTGCAGAAAGAACTTCACAAAGAAACCCAACATGACCAGCCAATTGTGTCGCATAATCTGTGTGCACTTTAATCACATTGTAAGCTGGTCTGTTACGTGCATGTTGAAATACAGTTCATGAAAATGCAGCAGTCAGCATTACAACCATAATGCTTACAGCCTTGATTTAATATGTGCGTGCGTAACAACATCAAGCAAAACCCATCATGAGCAGCATCACTGGTGTGGACAGTTATTGGTCAATTGTGGCAAAGAGCAGCTAAGCTGGATATTTCACTGTTGCCCATGGTAACATATGCGTGCTGCTTTCATGTTTCGTCACTTTGTGGACCCTTGTTTTTTATGTGATCTCAAGCTAGTTGGTCCCATGTAGTGTCTCAAAGCGCTAACTTTATATTTTTAGCTAACTCCTTTATTATATTAACTAAATAAATATTTTTAATATACATTTTCACTGACAGAAATGCTTTCCAAAAGAGGCACAGGAAATATTTAGCCTTTCAAATGTAATAATGCGTGATATGACTCCTCTCTGCTTCAGAGTCCTGATCACACTAGCAGGGGTTATTTTGTGATGATGACTGGCTGGCTTTACATTCAGTGGCAAAATAAGGATGTACTGCCTCAGTAAATTATTATAATGCAGAACAGTCAGAGTTATGGTGATTTTTGGTATTTTATTTTATTTCTTTTTGCATTTATTTTTAAATTATTGTCATTATTATCATTGCATATCACAATGTATAGTAGTTGACAGATCCCATCCAGTTCACTAGGTAATGGAGTGAAATTTGTGTCAAGGTTATAAAAGTGATTGATTGCTTTCAATACAAGTATGTTTTTAAAATATATAGGTGTTGTTTATATATATCACACATACATACATTCATACATACACACATATACATATGTGTATATGTATGTGCGCTTTTATTTTATTTTGGAAGCAATTAATCAATTTAGCACCCCTACTAATTATCATAAAGTGTAATCGGTGTATGACACCTTTTGGAAAATTAGGCCTATATGTAAACTGATGAACAGCACTGACCTGCTGTTGAAAATAGGGTACTGCAGCATGAACTCAAAAGGAATTAATCTTTACATGCTGTACCATAATTGATGACAGCTGCTCACACATTATCAAATATATTTTTATTATTATAAAATGTTAGTTATAAACATTTTTTTTTTTTTTCTGTTGAAAACACATTTGTGTTATTTTGTTTTTCATTGCTATATCAGAATGATTCCGATAGCTTGAGATTGGAATGTAGCTTGGTCATTTGCTATTAGTGGCTCATGTTGATTTGGAAGCTGTGAAGTTGGCAGTTGTTGTTTGTCCCTGGGGTGTTTTGCCATATGGGTTTGTAGAGAGTTTTGGGTATTTCGTGATGTTCGTGACCTCATGAAAGCGAAGAGAATGAGAACAATCACTACTTGGCTCATAGCTATTTTCAGTTTTGCCAGCTTCTGGGAGGTTTAATATATTGTGTTTAGGTAAGGTTTCAGCTAATCTTTTTCAGCACGTCAACAATAAGCAAGGGCCCAGAAGGTTTAGACGTACATAAGTAATGCTGAAGTCACAAAAGGTTAAAATGCTGTCACACAGGCCTACATCTTTTAAACTCTACAAACTGACCAATGTTTATTTGATGAAATACAGTTTGTTTAACAGCTTACTGCTGATTGTGACAGTGTTTCCATTATAGTGCACTCTGCTGAGAAACCGCTTTTCATAGTCATGCTGTTGTTTTATTGAAATTGATGGGAATTTTACAGTGAGCATTTTATATTCAGATTATTGCAATGGTATGAATGATAACTGACCAAAACATTTGCATTCTTTTCTCAGGGAATATCTTTCCTTATTGAAGTAAGAATTTAAATTCTGAGACTATACATGTAAATACAAGACTAAATGTACAACAGATATTATTAGAGTTTATGAAAGAAAAGAAAAGAAAAGAAAAGAACAATAACTTAAGAAAACATTTTGTCTTTCTAATTCAGGGTTGCACAAATCACTTGTGTGTGTGTGTGTGTGTGTGTGTGTGTGAAAAAGATTTCTAGGTTTTTAGTGTATGTATGTATGTGTGTGAAAGTGGCTTGTCAGGAGAATCGTTGTAATGATTTGAATGAATTGACGACATGTTAACGGCCTGTGATTGTGTGTGCGTGAATGCAAATGCCAGAGAGAGGCCATGTGTGCTCACAATAATTTCCCTCAGTTGAAAATGAATAGATCACTTTTGCGAATGAGATGCCTGAATGTCGGAGATGTCCTGGGCCGTCAATCCCCAGCAATGCATGTGGCACATTTTGAAAAATGAAAGGGCTCCATATTATGTATTTATGAAAGAACAGCGAGATTGACAATTCATAATTCATTGGACTTGATGAGAGGGATTTACATTTTACCACAGACGAGGTGTCAATGAGGTGAAAGTGCGTACGGAGATTCAAAGTAAAGCATCATTATTCGAACATCTGCTTATGTAAGCTACTCAAAAAAAAAGGCATCAATCGCATAAGTGCATCTTTTTTTATTAGGTATAAAGGCCTTGTTATGTAAATCTTATTTGAATGTTTTTCTACCTTGATTTGGCAAACTTGATGCTTCACCCATTAGTTGTTAAGTTTAATATATTGAAATGTTCTCTTCTGTTGAATGTGGTGCTAGTGTGTTTATCCCTGAGAGCTGGAGCTCTTCAAGCTCTGATTCAGTCTCAAAATTTTATTTTGGATTAAGCAGGAGCATTTGCAGTCACTCATCAACATGAAGTATGTGTGTGTGTGTATTTAGGGAATAAAGCCTGAGTGGTATTACATGGCCTTCTGCCATGGTGTGTGCAACAATGTTGTGCCACAGTCTTAACGTCTCATTGAGACTTTTGAAACATCAGCTGTTACTGTGCTTTACTGTAATAATACAGAGGACTTAAAATAGAAAAAGACAAAAGCTGTCACACAGATAGCGTGGCGTTATTGTAAGTACAGTCAGCAGTATTGTCTTTTTTGAATTGTCAAATTATGCAAAATTATCAAATTAAATTATTTTTTGTTTTTTACATTTTTTTCTTCATCTTGTGTTTCTTTAGTAAGTGCAACAGACAAATGATTTAATTCAGTAATAAAATTCCTTTAATTCTTTTAGTAATTAAAATTCATCCCCAGACATATACACAATTGTATCTGTAGTTATATAGTGGCAAGCAATGCCTCTAAGCAACCCTTAAATATAAAGCAAAGAGAGCGAGCGAGAGAGAAAAGGTGCATGTGTGTATGTGTGTGTGTGGAACAGTGGAGTGGAGCTCCTCTCAGCTGTCACGTTCTCCTGCACTAATGCCATGTGGAATGATATAACATTGACGTCACTAAGTGGTGACGTATGAGAGTATGTCTACAGAAAAAAAGGCCAAGTTTTACTT
The DNA here is from genome assembly GCA_032357445.1 of Enteromius radiatus. NCBI lineage: Eukaryota > Metazoa > Chordata > Actinopteri > Cypriniformes > Cyprinidae > Enteromius > Enteromius radiatus. The sequence goes on along the minus strand of JAUCMS010000127.1, from coordinate 10,548,573 downwards.
ATTGCCATGTACAATTTACTGACTGCCTCCTCTACGGCATGATCAGAGTAAAGAACACTCCGTCCATACCGAGCGCTTGGAACATGACAAACTGGTGTGTGTGTTTTCTCGTAGAGGTCTGATAGTTTCAATATTAATATTTTTCTTTAAATGACAATTACAGCTTGGAAAAAAATGACAGTAGTACGTTTCAAAAATGTTGTTCAAAGTCATAAATGAAAAAGATGCAGTAATGTGAATCAGGGTGTGAATCTCTGAGAATGTGAAAAGAGAATGGGGAGGCTTGGCCCTATTATGTGTGAGATGAAGTGCTGTGATCTATTTCCATTATTGGAGTGCGAGTGAGGTTTTGGTCTCATTCTCTGAATGGACTGGTATGAGTGTGTGTGTGTATATGTTGGAAAGAAAGGGATAATCTTGAAATGTGGAAATTTAAAACTGCTCACACATTTTAGGATTAAGTTCTGCTGTTTTTCGGAGTGACTGCCTTCCTTGTATTAATTGGTGGATATGTGTGTTGTATCTGTTAACACTGGTTACACAAATCCTCTCCCCGACACAAGTTGCAAATTTTAAATGATGAGCAGCAGGGGTAAGATGACAGTGAGGAATTATCTGTAAGCCACAAACCTTTATTTAATAATAGTCAAATTACCCTAACTATTATTATGATGAAATTAACACAGGAAATTAATTAAGGAATATCCTGAATTGTTCATTTTTAAAAATCATTTTTTATCAATTGAATATTTAGTACAAACAATAATGAACTGATACAATTAAACTATTATAAAAATTGCACTTTATTTTGTCTCAGCTAGATTTACAGTGCATTCACAATGTAATAGTGTTTGATTATCTAATAATGTGTTTCGGCTGGTTTTAATGTGAAATGTGCTCTTTATTGAGGGGAGCAGTAGATAAATGTGTTCTGTTGTGCCAGGAACCGTGCCAAGCTGAAATATTTCAGCGCTTGACACTTTCAGTTGCATTCTTTGCATCTCTCTCAGTTCGTAGTTGTCTTTTGCATTTTAAGATAGAACCGTAACACAAAACCAGCCGTTCTTCTCTGTTACTTCCCGAAAACCTCCCCCCCCCCCCTTCCCAGACTTCCACCCGACATGATCCTGACAGCACCTGTGGCGTGAGTAATTACTGTAGCGCAGCACTTCTCCAGGTTAAGGAGGAAGGGGTTAACAGAGATCAGCGGCGTTTCTGTCTGCAGACTGAAACAGGATGCAGCGAGTGCATTGTTAGCCTGCTGGTGTGAGTGCAAACAGATGAGGAAATGCTGGAGCGGCTACTCCAAAACTAGGTTACCTTGGAAACCGTTTGCGTCATGATCACCAGCAATTAGCTTGCAGCTCTTTAGTTTTTCATGCTGGCTGAGCCGAGCTGAGGAGCGGTTGCTTAAAGTGCTGAAGTGTTACGCTGTTAGTCAGGTTTACTAACACGGTGTGTTACTTTTTATCAAATGCATTTTCATTTGATTCTTTTTAAAATACTACATTTTCTTTTTTGCAGTAGATGTTTTTCTAGTTTGTTCTTGATACCATCTTGACCACATGTGTGCATCATTTCTGTAAATTTGTCTTGATGTTTCATCCGGGTCAGACAAGTTCAGCAGTTGTTTCTTTAATACATTACATGCAACTGACATGATTAACATTGATAAATCTTATTAATTTAGCATGCAAGAGATATTTGAGGACAAGCCGTCCAAGCCAAACTCTTGTCAAATTGTACTCTGGCTGTTCCTCATTTCCCCAGCTTCTTATCTGGCCTTTCTCACTCTCTACAGCCGTGTGTGTGTGTGTGCTCTCGTTCACCGTACCATGCAGTGCTTTGTGTCTCTGTGTTTTGGGGACATTAATGGAAACAGTCGAGAGATAAGTGGCTTTTCCTGGATGTGTTGAAGTGATGGTTCACACCTTCCCTTTGCGGACAGGGTCGAAAGCGGGCTAGGAGACCCACGGGTCGTCTGGCACACCTTCCTTCTTTATATTAGCCACACAACACCTCTCATTGGTTTTAAGTAGTTCCAGGGATTTTCTGCATGGCTTATCGGGAAAGGTTTATTGCACCATAAGGTTCCCAGACACTCAAACATTTAAGGTGGCCTAGTAGCTCTTAAGTCCACAAGGAGCTTGTTGATCCTTGTATGTGTCCAGCATTTGAAAAAGCTGTTTGTTCGCTTGGCCGGCTGTGGGGGGATGAACACATGGTCAGGTCTGATGGGGAGGAGAGAATTGTCGGTCGAATGTAGAGTTCATGGGTGAGTTACTGAGCTCGGGAAGCCTGTGTCCAATTTACGTAAAGATCCTGATTGTAACTTGGCTTTGGCTCTTTGATTTCCATGACACGAGAATGAAAGGCATGCAAGATTGTATTTGTTTTTTTTTTATTATTCGAGTTGTTACACTTAAATCTTAAAAATATACATTTTGGAGCTTTATTAAAAATACCATAATAGATGTAAAGTAAAAATAAATTTAAATCATATTAATCTTTTTTTAAAATATATATTTTTTTAAATACTGAATGAATAATTAATAATTAACAAGTATTTTTATGTTTAGTATTGAATTTTTTTTTCTGTGTGTGTGTGTAAAAGCTCCATGTATGAGTGTGTTTGAGGAAGCATTAAGTTACTGTGGTAATACATTATGCCATTGAAACACAAGCGTGTTTTCTCTCCTTTTTCCTCCTTTTTGTCTCTTTCTTTCCTACTTTGACCATCTGTCTCTCTCTCCCTCTCTTTCCCTCGCTCTGTTTCTGTCTTATTTGAAAACAGTGTCAGCACTGCTGCTTTTACACCAAAAGACTGTTGCTAGGTGACTGCTGACGTCAGTGGTGGCTACAGAGGAAGGTCTGTGTGTTTAGCTGCTGAGAGCGAACCCCACTGAAAGAGGGCAAAACTATGAAACGCTGTTACTCACTACAGCGCAGAAACCTGAACTCCTGGAAGAACTGACCTAAATATTCCAAACATTTCCTTTTAATAGAAAAGTTTTCACTGTGAAAATGTAATGCTAATAAAATGTAGCCGTTCGACCGGCCCCCTCCCCCCACCCCCTGTTTTGCGCTTCAGCTATGATGACGTCAGTTGCATTTCACAGGAGGGGAAAAGTCAATCATTAGTGTCAAAAGAAGGGCCCTGACTTCAGTGGTGGCGTCTGGCCCCCGCTCGCGTGAGCCCTGTTCTGAATTTTCTTCACTTTGTTTATGCTGGTCAGGAAGTCCTTCTTTTCAACGGATTAAATGGTTAAAGGCAGATGTTTTGCAGTGTTTTAACAGGTTTAGAAATTGCATTTTACTAGTACTTTATATAATTATTTTTGCAGTTGTGCACAGATGCTGTCAGATTTTGTTTATCTTTTCTTTGGCCTTTGTGTATAGTTCAAATTTTAGAGTTTTATTCTATGAAAACTGACATACTAATGAAAACTACTAAACTATGCAGGGACTGCTGTGTTTTATTATACTACTTTTTTTATGTTAGTTTACTCTTGGAAAAAAAAAAGTAAAATTAATTTTACAATTAAAGTTTGTGTGCGTTTTTAGTACAAAGAAAATATTTACAAATATATAATATAATGATAATTAACACATAAAAATATAAACTTTGCTCTGCTTAAAATGACTACTGTTAAAAAAATAAAAATAGTGAATGTCTTTCAGGTCTGTCCACATAGTTACACATTGACATTCTTATTGGTACATGACTAAAATTTCTGCTAAATTTATAGAAAAACAACATCGTAAATGTAAGTAATGAGGCATAAAAGTACTGTCTGTTAAACTCTGAGAGCTGTGTGTCTGTGTATGCCTCTTTAGGGCTTTGTGTACTTGCTCGTGTGTGTTATGAATGACGTGAGCTGTCATGAGAGATAAGAAGGCCACTCAAGCATGTGGCTTAATGAAGAGTGTGATAGGCGTCTGTGGGAATCACGTGGCCATTAGCACATAAGACTCGTTACTTTAGTGAGCTCTCGCACAGGCACACGCTCCGGTGGAGGTGGTGGTGGTGGCGCTGCGCTAGATTAAATCAGAATCGTGGCCCACCCAAACTGCCACGTATGACGCACACACAGTTCCCCACCAGGTTAATAAATAGAGGCCTCTAAGAAACAGACAAGTGAGCTTTGATTGTTGATTGTAGTTTTTTCGCAAAAGACGTCAAAGAGAAATATAGCGGTGATTAAAGAGAAAGGAAAAACATGCAAATTGCATGCCAGTATATACACCACATATTATATTCGTTAGTATATGTAAAAAAATACACACAACATGGCATTTGCTAGTATATAGACACCAGTTGGGCCATGGAATAAAAATAATAATGAGGTAATTACGACTTTTTAATCTAACAGGTGTGACTTTTGAAAAGATAAAGCAGAATTAAGTGAAAGTATTTTTATGTCTAAGATTTATCTTTACTTTTTTCTCTAGACCCCTTAAAGTTTTTTTCTTTTTTCTTTTAATTTCCAAATAAAAATAAAAATAGCAAAAAAAAGTCATTTTGGTATTGTCACAATTTTGCCTTTTTTTATCACACAATTGTGAGCTTATATATCACAATTCTGAATTATATTCTCATCAGAATTAAAATTTTCACAATTTTCACTTTTTGTTTTCTCTCAGAGTTCTTAGTTTGTCTCATAATTATGACTCATTATGGCTCAAAAATGTGGTTTATTTTTTTTTTATCCCATGGGTGAAGCAAGCTTGCATACTAGGGTGATTTTCTTGAGGCCTCTTATAAAACTTTGTATTCCGTTTTTGAAGTGCCTTTAAGAGGGAATGGGCTCTTGGGAAATGGAGCGTAATGCTCCTCTTCGCTCGTGCCCAGAGAATGACTGCAGCAGCTGCAGGGCTCCCACAGAGCCGTGCAACAGGGGTCATACAGGAGCACGGCAAAGCGTTTCTCAGCTACACACAGACAAGCGCTCGTGGAGAGTTAAATTTACCTGGCTCGACCTGGTGCCTGACAGACAGATCTGACCCCCCCCCCCCCCCCAGAGAAACCCGATGACAGCAAACACGGCCCTGCGTACACATAGGAAGGGATGTATGACCAGAAGCCCTATCACGATCCCTGTCGCAGCCCGTATCATGTTCGCTCTCGGCATCATGGCACACAGGACAAAAGGAGCTCAGTGCTCTGATGGGCACCTGTATCCTTGATGACAGGCTGCTGAGGTAAAACCTGCTTAGGGGTGCCACGGACACGAGCTTGACGTTACTCGGTTACATGCTTGCTGCACGTAGGCAGAGGAAGCTTTATGAATCATTAAGACAATGTAATTAAAGGAAAAAAATGTGTGATATGTGCCCCTCACCCTAGGCCTTCCAAGATTTAGATGAGTTTGTTTCTGCATCAGAACGAATTTGGAGAAATTCAGAATCGCATCGCTTCGCTCACCATAGGATCCCTCTACAGTGAATGGGTGCCGCAGTTCAAGCAGCTGATTAAAAACATCAAAGTAATCCATGAGTAATCCAGTCCATCCATTAATGCCTTGTAAAGTGAAAGCTGTGTTTGTAAAAAACAAATCCGACAAGATGTTTTTAACTTGCAGATAAAAGTCCTCTATCATCAATTTAGCTTTTTCCAGTAAAAAGGTTGTCTCTTCTGAAGCAGGGAAGAAATATGCACGGATCCAGCACCATTTAGAAGTGAAACAGTTATATATGGTGGATTTTAATGTGAGATGAGGAGATTAACTTTTTCCACTAGAGAAAGCATCTCATATTTAGGCCAGAAGTGACAGTTTGACGTTAAAATGCCTTAATAATGGATTTGTTTCTCATAAGCACATAGCATTTCACTCCATAAGATGTTAATTAATTTTGTGAATTATTGTGATGTTTTTATCAGCTGTTTGTTCTCAATCTACTGCACCCATTCACTGCAGAGGATACATTGGTGGTGAGCATGTAATGTAATCATATCTTTCCCCAAAAATATATACGTCTTCGATAGCATGAGGGTCAAATGAATAAAAGCAAACTTAAAGCAAACTGGAAACCACAGCGTTTAAAAAGTCTGTAATCAGATTTAGGATAGAAGGATCAGAAGATCTTGCAGTGATTCTTTGGGAATGTTACAGATATCCTAAAGACCTGAATGTGGCAGATCTTTGATTGATGCAGGCTCAGACTTTAGTACGAGGAGCGAGGAACATGATTTAGTCACTGTTTCAGCAGGAGCCGCTCCGGGCCCATTTATTATTTTTGGGGATGTTCTCGCTGCGTATAACTCATTAGTCAGCTGTGCGCTGTGTTTGTGCTGTTTTTCTTTTCCTAAAAAGTGATTGGAGAGTCTGTATCGTGATAACAGTTTTAAAGCCCTTTGGGGATCAAGTGGAAAGTATTTTTTTTTGCATTCCTCACATGCCTTGCTCTTTTCGAGATGCTGTTTGGTTAGTGCAAATTGACACCACATGTCGAAGGTAACTACACTGAGGCATGATAATAGTTAATTTATGTTTGTTTTTCTATGGGCAAATAAAAAAGATTATTTACTGTCTGTTAATTATGAGACAGCATCAACAAATGTTTGCTCAGGGACAACTCAGTTCCATTGGGGGTTTGGCACATAAAAACATTACATTTTTTATGTTAGCACAAACAGCCCATGCAGTATTTACAGTATGTAGAAGTTAATAAATATAATTTTTATTATTTTTAATCGTACAAATTAGAAAATAATTATAATTTAATAGTTTAAATGTGTGTTGTTGTTTTTTTGTTTTGTATTTTTACAAGTAATCATTAAATGCTATTAATCAGAATCCATTCAATTTTTTTCCTCTGACTGTGAATTGTTTTGTTTTTGGAAACCCATTAAGGAACTGAACACTGCTAATCTTGCCCGGAGAGTAAGCTTAGTAAATTAGTAATCCTGAAGAGATCTTACTTAAGAAATTACCTCTAGCCACCACATTCCAGAGTTGTGACTTTGGCCAACTAATGTGTAGAGGTGGGTGATATAACTAAAATCCTCTATCATGGCAGAAGCAATTTTCTACCTCGATAACGATATATAAGACAATATAGCAATTTGTATCTGAAATTGCATAAATAAGTTCAAACACAAATAAACTGTTTTATATAATGTAATTTTATTTGAAACTGTGAATTACAGCATTACTTTAAGTAAAAAAAAACAACCATACCGTTTACTGCAATGTATTGTAAGTTTAATGTTTTTTTTTTTCTCAGAACAACAGGTACTAACATAGCTGACAGCTGGCCATATTCATTTGGATGCTGGGATTTGAGATGATAAAAAAAATGTTTGACATGTTTCCACCGCTTGCTAAAACAGTGCTCTTGCATACCTTGCAAATCATGTTCGTCTCATTTGTATCACTTTTCCTATACCCAAACTAATTCCACACCACAGACGATGCATCTTTTTTTCTTTACAATCTCCTCGTTGTTGGTTTTGTCACATGTAAGTGAACTCACCGCTGCTGTATGGAAGGCGCACAGCCTCAAAAGTCTTTAAACGGACCGTCTATACAGAAGAAATGCGTTCAAAATTGCCACGTCAATGCGTACAAATTGCGCAATCACGATTAAGACGATAGACTAAAATCTCTATCGGTTGACAAATTTCTACCGGTTAATCGTATCTACCAGTATATCGCCCACCCCTACTAACTTTTCCTTTTATCACCTCTAAGGCTGGGTATCATTTAAAGAAAAAATTTATACTGATCCCTTGAGTTCGATACCGGTTCCTGAACAATAACAATTTTATGAAATCATTTTTTAGCAAAATTACATTATTTCAAAAAACATTTTTTTTTTTTCAGCTTGTTGACGTTTATACAGACTCAAAACCTCATCTCCTGAGCCACTGCATGGAAACAAATATATCCAACAGAATGAATCAGTGCAAATTAGTTAATAAAGTTCAAATAGTTTTCAGTTTACACATCTGTTATGCTACCTTTTACATTAGTGCATTATTATTTATTCTTACAATAGCTTTATAATTTTTCCTCTGAAAATGTATTTTAAATTTTATGTATTTTAAATTAATGTATTTAAGTTTTTTAAAGACATAAAACATTTGCCTTTTAATTAATGAACATTTCATTTTATTGTTGGAAAATAAAAGGAAATTTTATATTACAGCTTAAAACACTGAATAAACTGTTTGAATAATTTTTGTAGTAGCCTGTTATGCACATTCTACTGAACAATAGTAATATATTTCTGCTGCCATGTCCAAACCAAACTTTTATTTTGACGGCTTGCCATGAATACCTTTACAGTTCTGTGTGTACATGATATGATAGATTTACTCAAATGAAATGGTCAAATGCTCTTGAAGTAACTCTCGGAGCAGTTCTGGAGATGTTATTTATTTAGCCTACTGTATTTATGTCCTCATTTAGTGAGACGCATTTAGTTAGTGCGTCTGCACCATACGTTAACACAGAATTCATCTTTTTTTTTGCTGTTAAATATTGACGAATACTGTTGAACACTGTGTGTGTGTGTGGCAGAACTGTGCCATGCGCAATACAGAAAGCGCAACTTAATGTAGAGAAAGAAATGCAGTCATTGATATTTTAATATTTTTTTTTCTAATTTTTAAAAATAACATAAAGCTATTTTACACACTTCTGGTCAAACACACTGGCTAGTGCTGTAGTCTTATTGGCTCACTGATGTTGATGAGATTAACCCCTTTAGGTATCGAAATTGGGTACCGAATGACAAGACGTTTTTCGATACTCTGTTGTATCGAGGCAATTGGTTGGTACCTAAAAAGTATCGACCTTGATACCCGTCCCTAATCACCTCACCTCATCCAGCTTTACCCATAACAATATTGGGAAATTCATTCATAAAGATACTGTTCATGAAACCCCTCTGCCCCTGCCCCTACGAGAAGTTTTGAAGTAAATAAAACGTACACAGATGAATAAAACAATATAAAATATATGATTAAATAAAGTGCAAGGCATACAGTAATAATGTTCAGTTACTCAGACAGTGCTTTATTTTGAAGTGAGTGTTAAGTTGGTCATTGTTCTAAATCATTGAGGAGTGAAAGAGCAGCATGAACCGAAGGCAGTGAATCACATCAGGAGTATTTTTAAAATGGTTTCTTGTTGGCACTGTTTGTGATGACCAGGATATGTATTTGAGGGAATTACAGAAGAATCTCTAGTACATTTTCAAATAGTAATCTTCATTATGGTGTTATTTTATACTGTTTTAATGTTTGTTGTTATTATTTAATTATTTTATTTTATCAAAATATATTCTGTAATATACTTCTTTAAATATTTGGGGGCTGTTAAGATTTTGAATTTGTCTGTTGCTCACCATCCAAGGCTGTATTTATTTGATCAAAATACTCTTAAAATGTTGTTCCAATTTAAAAGTGCAGTCTTCAGTCAACCTTCAAAAGTCATTTTAATATGCTGATATGATGCTTAAAATCATTTCTTATTATGAATGTTGGAAACACTTATTAATTTTGTGGAAAACATGATTTTTTTTTTCCATTGAAATAAAACAACATTTATAGGGAATGGAAAACCTTTCTTTTGATTTATTGTGACAATTGAATGTTTTGCTGCTCATCAGAGGGTGGTTGAGGCTTTGTTTCATCCGATGACTGGATTTCTCCCATCTTTTTTTCTCTCTCTCACACACATACACACACCCACACACACACCCATACATCGTGTTTTACACACTTCACACTCTCCTGACATGATTTGGACTCCAGAACAACACTCCCCCTGCCAGCAAAGGACCATTTTATGTTTCTCATAAAACAAATCATTACACTCACGTATGGCAACAAAAGAGCATTTTTCAGGCATTTCGCAAAGTCAGTGTCTGATATTTTATTAGTGTTTTGGCCAGAATCCGCATGATTTGATTGTGCTGATTGACAGCAGGCAGACGTACAGTTTGTCAGGTGCAGGATTACGGTGCCAGTGGGTTTGGGGAAGATTAGGTTGGTTTAGTCTTGTCCTGTGTTACTTTCTTGGCCAGACTGTTGTGTAAGACAGAGAACATGTTAGCGTGAAGTTTTGTTTGCACATGTGAGATCCCACTGTGAAGTAAGGGCAGGCATCACATACTATGGCCACACACTAGATGGCTGACCTTTCCTGCCCTGATCCTCGTCTTCCTTGTCCGCTGCTCTTTAACAACAGGCCCCCTGTGAGCTCAATGCTTAACACTACTGCCACAATCATTGTAAAGATTCCTATGAAAACCCATATTGCTGGTATTATGTGCTTTTGTTAACATGTGCTGTTTGTATCATTGCTGCGACTTTTAGTGTGTCATACAGTACTGCCAAGATAACCCAGGTGAACTGGGTAAAAAAAACAACAGCAATAGATATCACCATATTTTTCTAATGATTGATTACAGTATTGCAAATGCTAGTATTACTAGTTTTAAATATTTATTTAAATCTAATTAAATTTGCATTCATTTGAGTATATTTCCAGAATAGAAATCTGAACATACAATAAAGCCATATTAGAGTCAATGTTTTTTTTTTGTTTTGTTTTTTAAAGAAAAATGTTAAATAAAATCAGACAAATGATATATCAACAAACCCCCTGGTAAAAATGTTAAGAATATTGATAGGTTAAGAAAATAACTTTTAAAGATATTATATCTATAATATATCATATATATATATATATATATATATATATATGTATGTGTAATATAATTAAAATCTGCAAATAGATAAGGTGATCTAAAATAAACTCTTGAGTGTATTTTGAATGTTTTCTTTCCATTAGTCTGAAACAACATGTTATTTAAAACAAAATAGGCCAACATTTACAAAGTTTCAAGTAATGGAAATGAAAAAGAATTGTTTTTGCCTCTAGTGTCTTGTCTTAGTCATAGCTGCGTGTTTATTGGTAAACTGGGTAGTATCTTAATGTAATATTCCAGCATGCTGTCGTTCACTTACAGAAAACCATTTCAATTCATCTCTTAGTTTGTGAAATATTAAAATACATATGCATTCTAACTGGGATAATCCCTATTTTCAAAGCATTGTATACCTAGTTCACATAATGGTTGGATAAACAGTAGCATGAAATACACTAGACTAAGTGTTTTTCTGCCTGGCTTTTACAGACCTTAAATACAAATATAAACTGTACCCTAGGACAACAAACATGCATGCTCTCATATGTCAAAAAAGTTTGACGACGCCCGTCTGTCATGACGAAACCAGATCGCTCCCAACGTAATCAACAATGATGTCTTCGCTGGAAGGCCTGTTTCTGTTTTGATAGGCTGCAAAGTGCACAGCTAAAACAGCTACTTGCCCAGCTAAAACATTATTTAGCACAAACCATATGTATAAATTGATTGCCATACATTTTCAGTTTTTTAATTATTTATGACAGTTACATCAAAGCCAGCTAATTTTTAGCTGAATATATATTTTTTTATCATTTGTAAATGCTTGTTAATTGTAATTTCTAATGTATATAAAATGAATAATATAATATGTATAATGCCTAATGTATTATATATTTCTCATTGTTAATTATAATTATTACTATAATTTCTAATGTATATAAAATATATGCAATATTTTACATAAACTATTTACTTGGGTATTTCTCCATTATATTTTCAAATACAATATATGTAAACCTATACATTGCACATTTATTTGAACTGTTTAACTGGCTGGCAGCGGCACCACCTTGTTAGAGGCCTCCAGGTTGTTTGAGTTCGAGACCCCTGATTTACAGTTCATTTGTCGGATGTGATTGATATGTAAGAGTTAAGCAGGAAGAACTCGTGGTTATATGATCGCTTTGATAAGCAGTTAAGAAGCCTGTGGCCCCAAGCGTCCACTTGTTTGTAAATGATTCACTTGTCAACAGGCGATTTCTCTAGGTTCTCTAATAGATGGCAGCTCGGCGCCGTTCACAGGCTTGTTAGTGACTGGAGATCTGCAGCGCTCCAGAGCGCCTGTGTTTATGTGAGAGGTCTGTCCGCGCTGATTCCAAGATAATGCCAGATGTTCCCTTACAAGGCCTCCAGCCTGGGCCTGTCTGGCAGCCATGGCCATATCAGGTAGAGTCTTCCTGTTGTGCTCCGACTCTCTTTCCCCTCCGCATGAGAGGACGCCTCTCTGCCAGCGTTGTTTGTGTGTTTGGCCTTACTTGACACAAATCAGTCTGGCATGAGCCGTGCTCCACGGAGCGAAAAATTCCAGGGCTTGACGTGTTGTATCCAGCATGTTGACTTTTGGAGACGTTATGGGGTGTAATGTTAACACTGGAGTTCTGAAGAAACTCTGAGGGATCAATTATGCGTGAGGCTGTGGTTGTGTGTGTGTGTGCGCACGAGTTCATGTGTCTTCTGTTCCATCAAGCTGTAAGAAACAGTGGCCTGTGTTCGTTCAGCCTTCATTTACAAGGCAATTACTGCATAAACGTCTGTCTGTCAGGAAACACTATTTATTGCCCCTTCCTTTCAAAGTCACTTACATAAAATATATGACTGGCTCTTGATGGTGACAACAGGGAAGTCAAAGGCTACTTTAGAGTCAATCTTGGATCATGTCTCTAACATTTCTGAACAGTTTTATTGTTCTGTTACACGTCAGCTTTACAAGAAATGTGCTGACAACTTTTAGTTGCATCTAGATGACATCAGACTAACAAAGTTTATTCAAGATACCAGAAAAAATCTATAATTTGATTTTATACTCCTTTTGTATTGGTATTCTTATCAGTATTGAAGTAAAAAGTTCAAATTAAGAAGTCATCATTGTGTATTTTACAATATGTAATACAATTAAAGTAGCAACATACATTTTAGGGGTTGCAGGATGTGAAATATAATAATAAAAAAATAAAAAATAATAATAAAAATACAAAAATATAAATATAGTGGTTACAGGTGTACTTCATCCGCGAAATTGTTTGAAATAAAGCATAGCATTGTTTATGCAGCCAAAACTGCTGGGTATAACAGCTAATATAATAGCTCACCTACAGTGTACTGAGGCCTGTGTGATGAGACACTGTTCAGAGAAGGCCATTGTCCTAAATATTAAAAATAATTCTTCAGTTAAAAGCAAGTTCCACAAGTGTTGTGGCTAGGGCTGTGCAATTAATTGCAATCGCAATTTAAGCACATGCAATTTCTAAACCGCATAAAATTGCAATTTTATCTATTAATTTATTTAGATTTTTTATTCCGAATTTTTTATTCAGATACGGCACAAAGAAACTACCGACGCAATTACCTATCATATGTGCACAGATATGATGCCTGCGCACATTGTCAGTAAAGACGGCTTCCGAAGACTAATACAAACACTTGACAAAAGAAACCAGCTGCCATCTCTCACTCATTTCACACGATTTGCTTTTCTCGAAATGTATGAGAAATGTAAGGCAGGTGTTGAACACAAGCTCAAGCAGGTGAAATACTTTGCCACGACCACAGATACAGTATGTGGTCCAGCAGAATGATGGAGTCGTACATGAGTTTAACGGTCCACTATATTAATGTAGAAATGGTGGACATGCTGGTTTTTCTTGCAAAAAACCTTTAAGAGAGCAATCTGTTTTTTGGTTTTGATTTACATTCGTTTTTATTTATTGTTATAACTGGAATTGAGGTTAGTTAATCTTAATTTATTTTATGTTGTCTGTTTTAAAGACAATTTTACTACAGTTTGTTATTTCATTGTGAAATGTTTTGTTATGCACTTCTTGTGCACTGAATACATTTAGAATGTATGTATGAAGCTTGTTAAAAAGCAAAAACAGTTGCCAAAATCGCAAATAAAATCGCAATATTCGTTCAAAAAAATCGCAATATGATTATTTTGTCCATATTGCACAGCCCTAGTTGTGGCTTGTAGAAAAGATTAATTTCTGAATATCTGCATGCTTTATAGAAAGAAAGAAAGAAAGGGCGTTTCTATACACATCTATTTGAGGTTGTTATGTATTAAAAATATATAGCTAACATTTTAAATTGAAAAAAAAAAAAACTTTACACATTGTTATCAAAAATTATAGTGGGAACACTGCAAAAGATTACTGTTGGCCTAAACAATAAAGTGTTAACTCTATTAGTAAAAAGAATATTGACGTTAAAACCTGCTGAAAGCTTATCTTGGTGATTTTTGTGATTCTTGAATTATACTTTGGCATTTCCATACACACACACAAACACATTTTTAAGCTTACCTTATTATTTTTGTGTAGAAACAATCAGTCTTTATCCAGTGGCAGTCGCTCTCCTTCTTCCCGGTTTGAGTAATCTCAGCGTCAGTGCGCAAATTCAAAACGTTGCTTGCTCGCATGCGCTAACCTCCATTACTACTACTTCTGTTGTTTTGTTGAACGTTATCAACATATTAACGCACTGCTGCCCGCCTACTGGTGAATTAATGTCATTAGTTTTGTTGTGGCGACCTGAATATTCTTAGTAAGGCTTACTCATAGCAGCAAGTAAGTAATTTTACCCGCCAAAAATGACCTGTATCTTAATGAATCCTAGTAAGTAAAGGTAACTAAGTATATATAAGTAAGGTGTACTATTGGATTTTACATTGTAAGAGCTTTAATTTGGTTTGAAATAAATAACACAGATATGATTTAGCTTTTATATTTACATCCAGATTATATCGGATTAACAAAGCTTGGTCAAGAATGCACAGGAATAAATTATACTTGTACATTTCAAAACTGTATTTTAAAAAAAAATTTTACGTCTGCTCAACGTAGATAAACTTGGTAAACTGGTGGCCTGACAAATGAAGGCTGAGCTCAAGAGGCTTATCATCGAGAGGGACCGTTGAGGGTGTTCATGGCGGTAGGGCACATAGCCAATGTCCAGAGTCATTTAGACCTATTTGTGCTAGGTTGAACAGCTGAGGTCTAGGTCAGTAGAGGATACTGGGTGCAGATAAAGCTAAACCCATATGAAATGCCACCTGCCTGAACCTATTAATGGGTGTGTGATTTATTGAGTGCTGTGCTTTAACTTCAGATCAAGCTACCTCACAGAATCTAATCTCAAAAGTACACTGATGCTTGCATTAACATTGCCATACGGACGCAATATGCTAACTGTTGTTATGTCCCTAAGCTGGGTGCAATAAGCTGAAAATAAGAGATTTTATGATAAACCTAAAATGCTAATGTTTTTTTCATGTGGCTTGGAATTATTGTATACTTCTTGTATACTTTGTATACATCCCGTGGAACTTGGATTTTTGCTTGTTTTGCAATGAAAGGTCCCAGAAGACAATAATAAATAGAAAAGCAGGGGAGGAGTTTGAATTGGTCAAATAAGGCTGCTTCACCTTTCATGCTCTAGACTTTTCACACCGTCCTATCAGCCGGAGTTTGAGAGAGTCAGTCAATATGTCACACACTCCTGCTAGAACTCAATGTGCTCGCTCTGGAGCAGTTTGGATAAGGTTTCAAAACTCACTTTAACAAAACCTGTTTTAAATTTTGTTGTGAATGTTTCTTGTTTATTCAGGGATCAATAAGGAAGGGAGTGGGTTTATGTTTGTTGGTCATGTACATGTCATTGTTCTTTTGTTGTTGTCTTTAAATTTATATATATATATATATATATATATATATATATATATAT
>JAUCMS010000127.1:10489288-10522605 GCA_032357445.1 Enteromius radiatus | reverse complement strand
CGTAAACACATATTTTATGTAAACAAAAACTTTTATTTTGGATGCGATTAATCACGATTAATCGTTTGACATCCCTAATCCATTATAATATCCAACATTTTTCTTTTTCTTATAAAACTATATAAATGTAATCTTTTAATTAATACAAGGCTACACAAATGCATGGAAATTGTACTTTTAAAAATTAATTTGACAATTTGTAGGACTGTAGAATTATATTGAAAAAATATAAGTTGGTCAGGAAAGTGATCAGAAACATTTATTATTTCTATTTTATAGCTCTATCTGTCTATCATACATATATATATATTTTTTAACCAAAATCGTACTTCCAAATTTGCCAAATGTAAAAGATATCTTTAGCTCAATGCATATTAAAATCTGCTTAGAGTGTGAAATGTATTTTGTTTTGTTATATTGAAAAATGTTCATTGCGACTTACGCACATTTCTTTTGAAGTTTGGTCTCTAATTTGGTGCGTAATGGGTTAGTGAAATTTCAGTCTACAAGACGTTCAATCATATTTTTATAATAATGCAAAAAAAAAAAAAAAATGCCGTCTGAAATTTTCATCTAAAATCAGCATTTTAATTAGGCTCCTAAGTTTAGTTTAAGCAATTTTACTGTAATGGCAATGTATAGTTACTTCTCCATACAATTAAAGTCAAACAACTGAATATGAATTGTGATAAAAATGGCCACTTTAGAAGGCTTTTGCATCTGAACTCTTTATATATATATATATATATATATATATATATATATATATATATATGTGTGTGTGTGTGTATATATACAGTATCTCACAAAAGTAAGTACACCCCTCACTTTTATTGCTAGCAGTTCAGACATTAATGGCTGTGTGTTGAGTTATTTTGCGGGGACATCAACTTTACACCATTATACAAGCTGTACACTGATTACTTTACATTCTATCAGAGTTTCATATCTTTAGAGTTGTCCCTTGAAAAGATATAATAAAATATCTACCAAAATGTGAGGGGTGTACTCACTTTTGTGAGATACTGTATATATATTTATATATATATATTTGGACAACTAGTTTTCCTGTGTAACTGTAAATGTTGCTTTCTCCTCCATGATACCAAAAAAAAAAAAAAAAAACAGACACAGCCTGTGACCTATCTTGGTAATACTGTTGTGGGACTTGGCTTCTGTTGGGTGACTTTCCTCTGAGCCTCTGAGACAGATAACGTGGAAATGCAGTCAAATGACGTAGTTTGGCTAGATAAGATCTGTGAGCGCTATTGTTGACGTCTCATTGTGGTTACAGTGGTTTTCTTTTTTTTTCCTGTAAGCAGCAGAAAGGTTTTCATTTAGCAGCTTTCAGCTCACGAAAAGCGTTGCTCAGGTGTTGACAAAACGTTCAATCTCACATCAAACGCTCGTTCAAACCAATACGTAGAAACATGTTTATTTTTACATGGTTGTAGGCTCTGTCAGAAACATAAAAATAACTAATTTATCTGCTTCTTTGTCTTAAATTTCCATAGGTTTTGTGCAGGGTGGCAGTCGTGAATGAAATGTGCTTTAAAGAGCCTTTGTTTTGTGTCCTTTAGATGATCCTGTGGGATTGGGACCTTAAACAATGGTACAAGCCACAATATCAGGTCAGTACAACGCCTGTTCAGCTTTTCAACTTTTCATCAGCATGATTTATGTAAGTTTTATTAGGTAACTGCACTCCCATGACATTCTGACTTAAAATGTGATTTAAAAACAGTCTGGTCTGGCCTGCTCTGTTTATGAACCTTTGTGAGATACTTTCATTTATAAATCTATGTATAGAATAAAATAATAATTTATTCAGAAAGCCTGATTCTAAATGTTAAGCATATTTATGTTTTAGAAATATTTAATTGACTTTATATTTTATTACTTATGTCCAAGTTTTAATTTGTAATGCTTTTTGTACAGCCTGAAATAAGAGTAAACTTTGTGGTCCGTCACATAAAAAAAAAACCAGCATCTCCTCTCAATTTCTTTCCGTCTGAATGTGCCTCATATGGTCCATCTGAGGACAGTTTGTAGCCTGTTAGCATGCTGAGGCCTGTAGCCCCTCCATCTGCCCGCCGCTCATTACTGCGGCTGACCTGCGAGTGGATAACCCTCATCCTGGCTCACATAAAGCTTGCCAAATGACGTCAAAGCCTGGAGGAAGTGCTCGCTGTGCACTTTTACCACACACATGTGAGCACGCACACACACGCAGATCGCAACAGTGCCGCCACTCTACTTTATTACTTTCATCAGAACCACCACCCCCCTTCAAAAAAAAATTATGTAGGTCTGAATTAAATACAATCAATAAAATGAGCTCAGCATGTACGCACAAGGCTGAAGATGGATTAAAACTAGCCGAGTTTATAGATACCCAGGGTTCTTCCTGTAATATCATTATGAACGGTTCCTTTTTTCCGCTGAGTGGATACCATCAAAAACTGTCTCTGCTACTTGGCTGGATTTATCAAATGGATGGCTCTGAGAATGAGTCATTCTTTGCTACAGTTACTACTGCCGCAAGTCTGGAGTCATGGGATGGCATGCTATAGCGTTGATGTAGCTCAAACATTGCATGGCACTTAAAGTCATGGCTTAGAATTCAAGGGAATCCATGAACTGATAAAATGTTGATAAAAATCATTTGCAGGACAAAAACTGATAAAAATATTTAATGCAATGTAAAATACTTCAGATTAAAGTGTCTGCCAAATGCAAATGAATTAATGTATAAAATCCTGCCGTACTTCTAAATGACCACAAGGAGGCAGTATAAGTCTCACAAACAGACACGGTAAATTTCTTTATGCAGCAGGTTTCCTAATTTTGCATTGTATGGATGTTCTAATCTTTGTCTGCTTAGGGTGCAGTGAGTGGCAATGGCGTGGATCTCTCTGTGATAAACGAGGCCAGGAACCTGGTCTCAGACCTGCTGGTGGACCCGTCTCTGTCACCTCACGTCCTCTCGTCGCTGCGCAGTGTCAACAGCCTCATGGGAGCTTTCTCTGGGTCCTGTCGGCCCCGGGTCAACCCCTTCACCCCCTTCCCTGGCTTTTACCCCTGCGCTGAGATAGAAGACCCCTCAGAGAGAGGAGAGAGAAAACCATTGAAGGTAGGTGAGCCACAGTGTTAGGAAAGAGGTTTCCTCACCAAGCCACAAGTCACTCAGAATTTGATGTAGCGTAAAGTCAATCTACACTTAAAAAAAAAAAGTAGGTAGCAACACACAAACTACTAACAAAAAGTAACTACTATTTTGTTGTTGCTCAAGAGTCAATAGTTACGTTTAGGTGTAAACATATCTTGTGATTATTATTAATAATTCTAATAATTTTAGAACTGAATGTATTTTGCTCTGCGCTTAAAGCTATGACCAGTGCTAGTAAGCTAATATTACTGACCAATTTTTTTTTAATTTTTTCATTTTCACTTTAGAATAATATAAAAAGTGGACATTTTTTCAAAAAAGTAACGCCAGTTATTTTGTTTTCTTACTTATTGAAGAGAAATCGTCAACCATTGAGCACCCTGTGTGAATGCAGTGTAGTTCTAGACTAAATGTGAAATGTGCATTAATTCATCTTACTCTCAAAAAACAGATTTAGTATTCATCAAAAGGTTTATTTGTGACACTTTTTGGTGTGAAAGGACTTTTACATTTGCTATAAATAGAACTTCTTATATTAAAAACAAGCACTAAAACTCTGCCCGTATTTAAAAAGTAACGTAATGCATTACTTTCCATAAAAAGTAACTAAGTAACGTAATTAGTTACTTTTTTTAGGGAGTAACGCAATATTGTAATGCATTACTTTTAAAAGTCACTTTCCCCAACACTGATTCCTATGGATATTCATTATGGAAAGTTAGTCTCATGATGTGGGAAATGTGGCACAGTTACAATTTCAGTATGAGCCATTGTATATCCAATGTAGACAAGAAAAATTAATGAAAAAATCTCTAATATCAGCTAATAAGCATTATGGAACTGATATGCCATATTGTTAAAAGGTTTGGAGTAAGGAAGGACATTGTACATTTGTTCCAAGTGACACAGACATGTGTAATGTCTTTAAATGGCTTATTTTAACATTTTTATTATAAGAAGAGTATATCCCAGTCTCCAAAACAACAAAAAGTTAAGCAGGACCTTTTTTCAACATTTATAATAATACAAATATTTATTGGGCACCAAATTAAAAAACTTTACCATATTAATACTTTTTAATTCTACAAATGAGTGAGAGAAAAGATGAGAAGTCAGTTTAGTATCATCTTGTGGCTAAGTGATTAATACCGTGGGACACTGGGACATTTTATTTGTTCAATCCCTGCTGGTGGTCATCATCTTTGTGCCCTTGAGCACAGTTGTGCGCTTGGTTATCTCCAGAGGTGTTGTCTCTGTGACTGGTGCACTGTAAGTCATGCCTGGTTTTTCAGTACTTCCTAAATGACCTTGTGCTTTCAGGGTCTGAGCAGCAGGAACAGTCTCCCTACCCCTCAGCTGAGACGGAGTTCAGCCTCTTCCTCTCTGCCCCCGCTGGAGTCTGCCTCATCACGCTGGGAACGCACCAATGGAAAGAGATCTCACTCTGAACTCAGCAGGTCAGACCTCTCAAACTGTCTCATGACTGCACTCTTACACCTACACTCTCTGTGCTCCTCTGGGGCAGGCAAAGACAGTAACACAGGTGCATTTGTATCTGTGGTTTGGTAATCATCATCATCAAGCATGATGTAATATGACCAAATAGTTAGCTTTAGGTATTAATGGGACACTGCTTTGTGTAATTTCACTGTTTGGCCTCAAGGTGGCAGTGTTAAAAAGAAATCTGTGAGAAGATGGGCTGAGAATGCAAGAAACTTCATTGGATGCAAATTTGACTCATAGCAAGACTCACATGGAATTGTTGAATGGGAACATTAGTCATAAATAAAAAACACCTTACCCACCATGTATTTTTATTAATTATTTGAATTGAAGTAATTTTATGTTAATTATGTTTTCAGCTGTCAGTGAAATTGTAATGATCTCAGTTTGACATGTCACATTTTGTCATGTGACTTCTATGCATTTTGTTTTTTACCCTACAGCCAGAGTTGTATTTCTAATGGGCCAAACAGCAACTTGCTGACTATTCCTAAACAGAGATCCTCCTCCGTCACGCTGTCCTATGGCCACACTATACCCAGAAGACCAGGTGTGCACCCATCAAGAGTGAAATAACCTTCTTTTTATATAATATTTTGTGGAAAAAAAAAAAAAGAATTATGAGTTTAGCCAGATTGATTTACATGTGATAATTGTGGAGGTGGAATTACATCAACAATGTTAGTAAATGTCAAATAAAAAGAAATCTAGTATAAATATTAGTATAACTATAAATCAGGTTAGATTTTTTTAACCTATTCTATAGATGTATTTTGGTCTAAAGATTTTAAAAATATGTGTAATCAGTAGAATAAACACATTTTCTGTAGTTAAATACCTAAATGAATGAATGAATGAATATATTAATGTGTATGATACTTAATAGTATAGTTCATCCAATATAAAAATTCTGTCATTGTTTATTCACCCTCATGTTGTTCCAAACCTTTATGACTATCTTTTTTTACTGAGATATTTTGAGAAATGTCTTTCATGTTTCTGTCCATATAATGGAAGTCAGTGGTCACTAAACTCAAAACACAACATGAGGGTCTGCACTCTGCAGGGGACCTTTGAGGTCGTTTTCTTATTGCATGACAACAAAAAAGTGCAGTATGTTGTATGCATGTTGCACAGCCACCTGTACAGTATTGACTACACCGCATTTATGTAATTGTACAGAGAAATAGTACTGTTTGGTTAATGCCAACATTACTTTTTTAAGAATTTTAGTATTTTAATACTGACCTTCACAGACCCTTAGCGGTTTCTTTACAATTACACCAAATTATTTTAATTCAGAAATTAAACTACAGCAGAAATGTATTTGATCTTTTTTGTATGAATGAGAAATTGTTATAATTTTTTTGGATAAATGAATAGATATTGATTTTGATGTCTATAGGTGCTTCTCCCAGCCTGAGTCCCGTCAGCTCCCCGAGTCACAGTCCCCCTGCTGCTCCCAGCTCCTCTCTGGTTACGCGCTCTCCAGTGGAGTTCCCAGACACTGCTGATTTCCTCACTAAGCCCAGTGTCAACCTGCACAAACCACTGGGCTACACTCTGAGCTCACCTGATTTCCAGCAACAGTATCGAGGTCCCTCCTCAGCCCCTTTGTGCACCAGGTACTGTAACTTCTAGAACCTCTTCTCAATTATGTTTTACCTTTTGAACAACATAATTAGTGTTGTATTTCTTTTTCTTTTTTTTTTTTGTAGTTGTGGCCGACAGATGCAGAAAGGTATGGCCAGCTTGGAGGTGTCTGAGGGCCATCACGCAACAGCCAATGAGATCCATAGAACACGCTCAGGTAAATGAATAATTAATTAGTGTTAATGTCATTTATCACAACAGAGTCATTCCTGATTCTATCCTTAGTTTGTGCTTTACTCATAATTATGCTTTTGCTCACTTTCTTAGCTGAAGGAGCAGAGTATGGTGGGGAAAACTTGATCCGAGAGGAGAGCTTGGAGGCAGAGTCTCAGGAGGAGAGGACTGCAGACACAGCAGGGGAAAAACTAAATAACCAGCCTGAGGAAGAGGAACAGACCTCCAGTACAGAGCAGTCCTCATTGGATCCTGAGGTAGAGCAAGCACACATGCTGAACTACTTGTACACTTTATCCCTGCATGGTTTCATTTTATTAATGTCTAAAACATTGCCTTAGGAACTGAAATCAACATCTAGTGTTGCTTGTGGATGAGTAATTTTAATTTATGAATTGCTGTTTCGCCTTTCTTTCACGTAACCTGAAATGCCCTCGTCTTAATTCCTCCGCTCTCCTACTCCTTTTATTGGCCAATCTGGTAGTTGTTAAAGTGGCCAGCTGTTGAACAAGCTGAGTGGACTTTAGAAAGAGAGTGCTTATTTGCATTCCCATGCTTTTGCGTTATTATGTGGTTGCTGGATTTATAGCTGTGACTCTTGAGTGGATCTCTCCGCAAACTCTGTTTATTGTTCTGCCCAAAGGGGTCTACAATAAGAGCCTGTGAGGACAACATAAATTTAGCTGACTTAGTAAAGTCCCCCCCCCCCCGTAAAACTAAGCTGAGATTACTGAAAACCTTCTACCTTTTGTCAGCTGACTGTGATTGATCTCTGGCAGAGAGACGAGGAGTTTAGGTTGGACTCTATGCTGGGGGACCATGAAGCACTCATGGAAAGGATCAACACCTGGAACTTCCAGATCTTTGAGCTGATGGACATGACGGGAGGAAAGACTGGCAGGATTCTCAGCTATGTTAGTGCTTTATGCCTTCAAGTATTAAAAATCCTGTTGAAATGATTAAGCTAATAAGAGGCCTGAGTTTTGGGAAAATGCAATTGAGAGTCATTTTTTTTTCACTTTGGTGGAAATGCACCAAACGTAAAACCATAAAGAGAAGCATGGTTCTGTTTTAGCTAATTAAAACCTTTCCCGTTTAGTTAAATGCAAGTAATTTCATAGATTTAGCTGAATGTAATGCGAGTGGTCCTTCTCAGTAAACATGACTCTGCAGGGACTCAATGGCTCACTGCTTGTCTTGTCTTAATGAAGTTCTGTTTGTTACATTTCTCTCAGGTGGCGTACACTTTGTTCCAGGACACGGGTCTGTTCGAAATCTTCAAAATCCCTGTGCGGGAATTCATGACGTACTTTTGCGCTCTGGAGAACGGCTATCGTGACATCCCCTGTGAGAATAAAAACAAAAAAAATCTTGTTTGAAGTTAAACTTGAAAACTGGGTTAGAATTGTTCCAGTATTTCTTAAATTGGACCACTGTGAAGATTTATGTCTTGTGAAGCTGAGAACGGTTGGAAACAATTCCAGTCAAGTGATAACATGGTAATTTTTCTGTTCTTCCTTCAGATCACAACCGTGTCCATGCCACTGACGTCCTTCATGCGGTGTGGTATCTTACCACCCGGCCAATCCCAGGCTTTCAGCAGATCCATAATGAGCATGTCACAGGAAGTGATACAGGTACTTTTGTACCTCTCACACTCCGTTCTAGTTGTGCCATCAAGAAACTTTGAGGGTATTGCTAAGGTGGGGATAATGGTGGACTGGTAACTGAGGTTGTAGGTTCAGATCTCACAGTGGTCGATTCATGATCTTACCATCATTGTGCCCTTGGATAAGGCACTAGATAAAACAGTAATACAGAGTACATGATGGACAGATTCAGGTTAGAGCAACTGTATCGTCAGTCATGTCTCTAATTATATCTTGGATACCTCCTGATGCATCGGAAATAAATTAGAGGCCGTCGCTGCTGCCCGGTCTTCGTTATTCTAGCCAGCTACGCAAATGCTGTCCGATAAGAGGATCCTCTATTGCGATTGAGATCTGAAGTGGCTGCTGGCTCAGCATGTCCGAGGCTTATTTTAAGTCTGCTGATGGCCCTTGTAATTTCTCAAATGGAGTTGACTCTGAGTCACTCTGCTGCTGTTCCTCGCAGCAGCCAGCTCTGGCAGGCAGAGGTGTTGAATCACACTGAGACCAGTGACTTCACTAGCTGGCTCAAATACAGTGTTGCAAAATATTCAAAAATCTTTGGAAAAGAGATGGAATAAGGTTTCAGAATATTCGGTTTGCTTTAAGAACAGTCAGCTTAATTGCAACCTCTTGGCAGTGTTTGATTCTCTTATTTCATTAGTGACTTTTTAAGGCCTGAGCAAGTTTGAATTTGCAGCAAAGAAATAATGCACAAAAAAAACTTCACTGAACATATCTTGACATTTATGCATGTGTATATATGTGTGTGTGTGTGTGTGTGTGTGTGTGTTTTTTTTACTTTCTATATTTGTGTATATAATGTGTATATTTCCTTTTTTAACAATTTCACATTTCATCTAAATATTTTTAGAGAACTAGTAGAACAAATTTATTTTAATAAATGTTTCGTATAAAAATGCTACACTTTTCTATGATTGAATATTATTGTCTAATTTTATTTGTTTAAATTTGACATTTCAGGTTTCTAAATTGCACATTTTGGATTTTACTTATCCATGCCTAATGTTTACTTTTTCTGTCATCTTAAACATTTTGTCATTTACACTCTCCTCATGTCATTCCAAACCTGTTTAAGTTTCTTTCTTATGTAAAATATCTTCTTTTATGGTCAAGAATCAATGCTCTCTCTCTCTCTCTCTCTCTATATATATATATATATATATATATAATTGCTTTTGTTTTATTTTTTTTAAACAGCATTTAAAGAAATTGCTTTAGCATTTATTATTTGGAATTTGTTTTCAGAATCAGCCATTTATCAATTATTATTTCAATACAATGAAATTATTGTAATTGTGTAATCTCTATAACATTTGATTAGCTGATAATTTAGTAGACAATGTGGTACATAGTCGGCAACACCTAAGCTCCAAAATGATCAAAAAATCTTTATTAACTAATTAAAACAGCTCTGGCATATCAAGTGTCAAGTGTGACGTTTCGAGCACACAGGCTCTTCATCAGTCTTTTAATTAGTTAATAAAGATTTTTTGATCATTTTGGAGCTTAGGTGTTGCCGACTTTGCACCACATTGTCTACTAAATTTTCTTTTGGTCGAGCACCCTTTTTGAGACTGATGTGCGTGCTTTTGTTCCATTGTCATTAGCTGATAATTTCAATTGTGAATTATTGGCTAATTCACATTATTAAAATAAAGCAAGCTCAGAAAATGGTTGGATTAGGTGGTTATGTCAAGACGCTGTATTGATTTTGAAATAGACTGTCACCTGGAAAGGATCTGTGGTAGTGTTTCATTGCTGTTCTTTATATTTATTAGATTCGGACAGTGGAATTTCCCCAGGCAGGGTGGCATATGCCACGTCCAAAAGTTCCTCATTTTCGGATGACAGTTACGGCTGTCTGGCCTGGAATATCCCTGCGTTGGAACTCATGGCACTATATGTAGCAGCTTCTATGCATGACTATGATCACCCTGGTCGCACAAATGCCTTTCTTGTAGCCACTAATGCTCCTCAGGTAAGTCATGAGCAATTGCCAAAGTAGTTTAGAAGAACCTTCCAGTTTGTGTAGATCATTTGGGTCTGAATAGCTCATTAACACTCTTGGCTATTTGATCTAGTTTTCACACTTTTGGGTCAAATATCAGCACATGTTTTATCAGAAGCATATGCTTTTGTAATCAGAGCATGGAATCTCTTGACTCAAGCACACCATGTTTCCCTCTTGTTTTCTTTATCCTTCTTTCCCTATCTCTTCCTCTACACACACTCTCTCACAGGCGGTGTTGTATAATGACCGTTCCGTTTTGGAGAACCACCATGCAGCTTCTGCCTGGAGCCTGTTTCTTTCCCAGCCAGAGTTCAACTTCCTGTGCAGTTTGGACCATGTTGAGTTTAAGCGTTTTCGGTTCCTAGTCATTGAGGCTATCCTCGCAACAGACCTGAAGAAGCATTTTGACTTCCTAGCGGAGTTTAATTCCAAGGTCAGTGGCACAATAGCTTGTTAGGGTTTATATTATAAATCGGACCGTTTCTAAACTACTGGCCATAGTAAAAGTTTGAGCAAAGAATGCTAACCGTTCTGTCTTCAGCTGCACTGATTTATTGACTATTACTATATATTATGCTATACTAAACATGCTACTTTTTTCTCATCTGTTTACCTTCGTTTTTGTAACTTGTGTGTTTTTAACAAACTTCTGTGTATTTAACAGTTTAAGAACAGAGAACATAGTTTAGCAGTATACAAGTTTAAGCTAATATGGTTTAAAACATAATATTTCAGCTCAATAGACATGATGATCAAAACCAGATGTTTTTAGTAGAGTATCTGAGCAGAGCTATAAAGGCACAGCCCTATTTTGGAAAAGGAGGCAAGGAGCAGCAGCTCATTTGTATTTAAAGAGACATGCATGAAAACAGTGCGTTTCTTCCGCTCAAAATAGGCATTTTTAAAATGTTATAATAAATTATCTGTGTGGTATTTTCAGCTGAAGCGTATTTGCATATTGAAATGATTTCTGAAGGCTCATGTGACTAGGGACTAGACAAATGATTGCTGAAAATGCAGCTTTGCCATCACAGGAAAGAATTACATACACACACACACACACACACACACAAACAAATAGGAAACAGATATATTAATAATAATAATATTTGAAAATATTATTTTAATTTCACAATGCATTTTTTAATCAAATAAACGTAACTATTTATTTCAAAAACATTAAAACTTCTTTTTTCTAAACTTTTGACCGGTAATCTATGTTTAAAAATATATAATTTAATACATATCTCCTAAACATGCTATCCCAGCTGCTATTTTTAGGTTAATCCTCTGATTGATCCTTTTCTTTTTTTTGTACAGGTTAATGATGTGAATAGTCCAGGCATCGACTGGACTAATGAAAATGACAGGTTGTTAGTGTGCCAAGTGTGCATTAAGCTGGCAGATATCAATGGGCCAGCCAAAGACCGAAGCCTTCACCTGAAATGGACAGAGGGTATTGTCAATGAGTTTTACGAGCAAGTATGTCCTTTTCTCTTCACGTAACCAAGTACAAAACACGCAGCAGCTTGAGATCAACGTTTGTGCAATTTTAATGTTTTAGGGTGATGAAGAAGGCACTCTAGGATTACCCATCAGTCCTTTCATGGATCGCTCGGCACCACAGTTAGCAAAGCTACAGGAGTCTTTTATCACGCACATCGTCGGGCCTCTTTGTAACTCCTACGATGCTGCCGGCCTGCTGCCGGGATACTGGATTGACGAGGAAGGCTCAGACGATGAAGAAGAGACGGAAGACATTGAAACAGAAGATGAAGAGCTGGACGAGGATCTTGAACCAAGTATGAATATACAGTTGTGCAGAATCTGTAAAAATGATGTTTCGATTTTTATTGAGTATGACACACTAATCGAGTAGTTTTCCTTACAGAGAGGAGGAAGGGTCAGCGTCGGTTATTCTGCAGCATCATGCAGCACTTAACAGAGAACCACAAGGTATGGAAGAAGACCATCGAAGAAGAGGAGAAGGCCAAAGAGCTGGAGACTCAGCAGCAACAGCAGCAGCAATCCGAGAGCCCCAGCCTTCCTCCGTCCACCTCCTCCTCTGACGACATCCAGGTCATTCAAGAGGAGGCTGAGGAAGAGGAACGGCAGTAGCAAAGAGGAGAAGGTCAAGAAACAAAGCTCAACGAGGGGCTTTAACAGACCCCTCCCTCTCCTTCACCTACACAAACACACACATTGACACCCAGAGGAAGACCCTAGTGGATCTCCCCACGCTGAAATTCGTCACTGTGCCGACACTCTGAAGCTAATGCAGTTCACATTGTGTTGAAAAAAAAGGCCTTACTACTGTGAGAGGACCCTTTGGTGGGAACCCCACTCCTATGCACTTTCACCCCATGGAGAATCAGCAGAGAAAGAATAGAGCTTTGAAGATGCTGAACCGTGTTACAAGGTTAAAACCAGACGGAGAAAAACACACGCAGGGGAGAATCGAGCCATCCCGTGGTTCTCTTTGCTGTGACGCTGCCTTGAACGTAGAGCTCTTAACTCTCCCGTAGGTACTTAAGTCCAAAAGGACACAAAAAAGACAATGACGTAACTGACACCCGTTACCAAAGCGAACAGTTCGAAAACATAGAAAGACTGCGACTGAAGCCATTTCAGGCTCAGTGTCAGGAAGCATAACTCAAAATGTGCCTGTCTGAACTTTGAAAAAAAAAATATATATATATAAAATATTATTTGTTTTTATTTTTCATGTGGTCCAGAAAATGGGCTATGTACGCTGCACTGTATGTGCAGTCCCCGATTCATGCTGGTGACATAAAACACTGTATTACTGAACAGAGTCATTAGGACAAGTGGAAATGCTGACATTTTGACTGAAAAATGACCTGACTTCTGCATCGTTTTGGATGCTTTTTATTCATGTCGATCACCTTCTTGCAGTTTTTTGTTTGCCTTTGTTGTTTGTAAGGTTGGTTCTTTTGTTCTTTTTTTTTTTTCTTTCTTCCATTTGTGGTGTCCCCCCACTCCCCCTTTTTCCTCTTCAGGAACGCTGAGTTGCCAATTGTTCTCTGTAAAGTCCGTCTGTGTTTAAAATCATAGCGAATGGGACAGGAATGCTGTTCAAATGAAGGGACGTTTCTCCTTTTTTACGTTTAAATAGATATATTTTTTCACGGTTACTCAGGATTCATGTGAAGGATCGATGCTTGTTTTTTGCGAAAATTTAATTCTGCAATTTCAACTTGCACGTTGAATGTTCTTTTCAGAGGCGGGACAAAAAAAAAAGTTTCTATTTTTTGTATGAATAGCTTGAAAGTCGCTAACATCAAGAGATGGTCCCCAAAGTGCAGTGTCCTTGTCATTAACCCCCGTCCTTATCAGCTGCTCCAGACCAGTATATCCATGTTTCTTTTTTTTTTTTTTTTCAAAGACCCCCTGATAAGAATTGTGAGCCAGAAAAGTTACTGAAAACTAAATGTTTGACTTAGCATGCATGTCATAGACTAAACAGTGCTTTGGAGTAACTTCACGTTTGGCATTATTTGAACATGCTTGTACTTTAATTAATTATTGCCAAATGCAAAATCCGGCCAGTTTATTTTCAAGGAATCCAGGGTTTCACCTTGAAAGTTTTTTTCTTATTTCTTATTCTTCACCATAAGGCAGATTTAATACTAATAGTTCTATATTTTTTTTTTGTCTGAAGCAAGAACTCTAGGCATTCCACTAGAATAATGAGGGGAGGATGGGGAGCTGGAGACCAACTTTCTCTCTATCAGTCTGCCTCACCTCAACAAAAATTCATTTTGTCTCTGTAGAGGAAAGTTCTCAAGTAGACAGTGTAAATCAAGCTAGTATATTTAAGAGAAAGAAAAAAAAGATATAAATGTGCACATTTTACTACCAAACAAGTGTTTAACCTCTGCACAGAAAGAATACTTGCATATATAAATATATATATTATATTATATATTTTTTAATTAATCAACAATGCGTCTGTTTTCTACATACAGCTGACATATATTGTACATTGAGACCATGTAATTATCATCTTGTTTCAGGAGTTTTTAAAAAAAATCGAATGCTATTTACAGATGTGGATGTGTTTGGGTGTTGTGTTTTTCAGTTTGTTAGTTGTTTTTTTTTGGGGTGCACTGTCTTTTGTTCTTGCCCATAACCACTCTTTGCCGAAAGCCCCTAATTTCTAAAGTTGGCGGCTATGCTGGATGCCTCCCTGTCTCTGTCTCCCATTGTGGGTTTGTTCATTAGTCACTTTTTTGGCCTGTGCTCAGGGTGTGTTCTCTGTAGGGGGCTTGTGCGCACCCAAAGCAGCTTGTGGTGCTTCTCTCTCTCTCTTTCTCTCTATCTGTCTTTTTCTGTCCAGACTGTGTGTTCATCAGTTCTTGGATCCGGGACTCCAATATGGCTCAGTTCGTCCCCCCTCCACTCCCCTCCACTCCCCTCCACTCCCCTCTACTCCACTCCACTCCAATCTACTTCACTGAGCTCACCCGGGCTGGACTCAAACCCACGCACTCTGAACATCATTCAGGTTGCCAAGCAGGGTGACGGCGGATCAGAGCATCATGGCGCCCCCATCCCCTCGTGTTGACCACTTGCTCGACTGTGGTATCTCACTTTTGGGGGTTCGTCGCACCACAGTAACCTCCGACGTCCCTGTCATCAGTACCTTTACGATGGCGTTCACTTTTTTATGTAGCATTTAGATAGCAATGTCTGATGTAACCATTAAGCCTTTTCAGGGTTGTGGGGGAGAATTGACTTTTTTGTTATTATTTATAGCTGTCATAAAAGCACCATCCCTGAACAAGAGTTTCACTCTCCTCAATTGATTTCTGCTTGTCTGTGTCATTTTTTTGTGTTTTGCATGTGAGCGAATGTGTACTTGCCTGTTCTAAGTCAGGGAAATTTGAACTAGTGTGTGAAGAGGGTGTGCAAAAAAAAAAAAAAAGTTTTAGGGCAATCAGGGAATGTATTTTAGGGACATCAGGGAGGTCAATGTTTGTACCTCCTGAGGTACGTCCCATTCAAAAACAGACCTTAGGAATGCTAAAGGGTTAATGAAATCTATTGACAGTACTCATTTTTAAATGGTAAGAAAAAAAACTGCAATCTGTTTTGTTCACCTCGGCTGAAACCACAAAGCATTGATGAATAGAACATTAAAAAACTTTATAATGTTCATACTGTCACTTTTGATCCATATTAATATTTGATTTTTTTTTTATGTACTGACCCACACTATTTAGTTAGTATTTTTACTCCACAAACCTATACTTTCTTAGCTTGAGCTGTCAACATAACTTTTTTTGTCTACAAATATTTACTTTAACAGCTTATCAAAGACATATTTAAAAGAATATAATTCGTAGATACTCTGTCTTGTTTTAAGTTGACAGCATATTAAAGGCATTTTTATTTATAAAAATGATTGTCAATTATTTCAAACATTCAATTTTACTGGTCGTTTTTGTATACATGAATCCTGAAGGTATCAACATTGTTGGGGATCCTTATCAAAATGTTTGAAAACGTCTGGTCTTGTTAATAATAGAATCATAATACTTGTGCAAACCACATAAACCATACATACACATGTAAGGTTTTAATCACAGTGAATGAACAAGCACTTAACATGGCTTTTCACCTATTAAGAGATGTCCAAACGCATGCGGAACATTCTCACCCTTCAGAATTATCTCTATGATGCAACAATGTTTTTGATATTATCTAAGCGTGCCACTGAGCATCGTTAAGCTGCATGTTGCTGCTTATATCCTTCGTGCTCAGATGAAAGCCCAAGTGTTCTCCTGGGAAGAACTGCCTGTAAGATGACAGTCAGCGGATGATGAGTCCCCAAGCGTAGGTCATATGAAAGGCCAGCCTTATCTCTTCAGATGACAGCATCTCTCTGACAGCTTACCCAAAGCAACAATGCCCCTACCCGTCACTCCACTTTTAATTGAGTTTTCTGGTGCAGTTTGTCTAAGAGGTGCCTAGGCGACACAAATGGGAAAGATTTTAGGTCTTTATAAATGTCTTTATGGGGACAAAATGAGGGTTTTGAAGGCACTGCAGAAGGAAAGGAAGATATGTTCACAGTCAACAAAAAAACTGCAAAAATCAATTCATTTTTGATATGTGCCAGACCAATTCACACGAGTCACTATATCTATAGCTATATTCCCCATTTCCAGCTTTATATGGTGTAATTGGTGAAAATTCCAGCAGCTGAAAAAGAGGTCGCAGACAGAAAGCCTAAGATCAGCATTAAAACACAGCTCACAAAACAAAGGCTTATTTTGTCTTAATTTATTCTTTTGTCCAGTTTTTCATTTTATTATCATAACATGTAAAAAAAACTTGTTAAAAGTGAAGTAAAAATAATATTGAGTTATAAAATGTATGCTAGAGTCCAGCTTTCATGAAAGCACCATTTTCTCCCCACAAAAAATATTGCAGCAGTTTCTCGACAGTCTATTTCCACTGAGATAAACTAGGCACATGGACATTATAGCAGAACTGATATATGGCATTAAACCAATGGGAGTCGTTGAAGCATTTCCAAAACTTTCTGGGAAGGGCAGCTGTTTACTCACTTGCCCGATTCCAGAAATGGGGGAATTGAAGGAACGCTGAAAAAGACAGACCTCTAAACCATTATAGAGGTAAACCCTGTCAATTATTGACACAATAGCTCTTGTCATATTGACAAGCACAATGTTCGGTTTGCTACACAGTACACTTATTGGTTCAAGTTATGAAAGATACATGCTACGTTTATCTTGATACCCTCGCGTACATTCTCATGTGTGCTTATATGTGCTCATTCTTTGAGAGCATGTGTTCTGTAACAGTCCTCTTATCACTCTCAGGCCGGGTTCTGTGAAACATTGGAGGACAGGTTCTGAGAATTTAACAAGTCAATATCAGAAACAAGTACTCCCCGCTGAAAACCTGGTGGAATTTAAGATGGGGAACAGTTCCGCTCTGCCGTTTGCGTTTCTTAGTAGGATCCCCTGAGGTGAGTGCATGTGTTCCAAAGCTCACAGGGCAAGTTTTACTGCTGTCTCCTGATAGCACATATGGAGTACGGCCGAGGCTGAAGAGTCATGCCTAGTTTCGGAGAGAGGCTTGGAATAAAGCCTTCGGGGAACTTCAAATGGAACCTCTGGAGCAATGTGGTGAAGAACAAGAACATCTCCAGCCTGGCCAACTGCTCTCCCAGACAGTGCCGCTTACCTACAGACAAACACACAGAAATCAGTTACCTCAGATTCAAAACAACGGAATACTTTTAGATTGAGCAATTCCCAAACGTCTGTCGTTTACCTATGGAGAAAGGAAGAAACGCTTCATGCCGGACAAATTTGCCATTACAGTCGAGGAACCGCTCTGGGCAGAAGATGGATGGGTCACTCCAGTACTTCTCATCAAAATGCACCGAGTACAAGTTGGTGATGACCATGGTACCTTTGGGGATAGTGTAGCCACGCACCACCGCATCTTGAGACGTCGCGCGGAAGATACCCAGTGGGACGACATTGCAAAAGCGCAGGACTTCATGCAGCACTGCCTCCACATACGGCATCCTCTGCTTGTCTTCAAGAGCAGGTGGTCTGCCATTCAGGATGCAATCGATTTCCATTTGGACCGTTTCTGCACGGAAAAAACATAACGGGATTAGTGCAACGACATTAAGATGATGTAAACCAGGAAAAAAACTGCATAGGCACCAACCTTGTATCCTGGGATACAGAGCCATGTAGAGCATACCCCAGCGCAGGCAATTTGTGGTGGTCTCTGTGCCTGCAATAATGAGCTCTCCAACGGAGAAAATGAGATTATCTTGAGAGAAAGATGTAGCTTTATCAGTGGCGCTCTGCTCCATTTCGTCCAAGTAGGCATCGATGTAATGCTGCGGCGACTGGGGCACCCGATCCTGCGAGAAGCGCTTGATGATTTGCAGAAGGAAGTCGTAGACCTCCTTGGCGTTTCGAAAGAGCTTTTGGTGCTTCCCGAAGGGCACATACTCCATCAAGGGGAAGGCGTTGTACAGGAAAGCCCAGCCACTGGCTGCCAGCTCCACATTCTCACTGAAGATCTCAATCATGTGTTGAAAATCGCCATCGTCGTAGGTGAAACGTTGCCCGAAGATAATGAGGTTGGTGATGTTGGAGACAGCATTGGTCACGAGATGCTTGGGGTTAAAGGGCTTTCCCTGATGCTGGTCAATGGCTTCAAGAAAAAACAGGCACTCCTCAGAAATCCTCCCAAACATTCGCTGACCGCTGCCGAAGTAGCGGAAGCAGTTCATGGCCAGTTTGTGGTGTTCAATCCAGCCTCGACCGTATTTGCAGTTCAGAAGGCCTAGACAGAGAACAAACAATGCTGAGAGAGGTCGGTTTAAATACGGAAACAAAGAAAGTTTATCTAATGATAAACTTTTCTGTATGTTTAACCCGAGATTATTAGCCAGACTGCACGAGTCTCATGGGTTAAACACAGATTATAAGAACTGCGATACTGATAATGTGATAACCTCATGTGTGACTGTCCGCTGTTCTCTAGCTATTGCCCCAACTCTGACATACATTACCAAACCAGAGCCTTTTCTCTGAATCACCCAGATAGTTAAAGTGCTAATAGTTCACTAATAGTTACTTATTCTACATAAAGCTAAAGGATTTTTCTTTTCTTTTCACAGAGAACATTTGGTAACACTCCATTTTAAGTTGTTACACTTGTTACATGTATGTACTATTTTAATAACTCTTAATTATGCATAATTACTTTATGCAAGTAACCCTAGTCCAAACCATAAGCATATACATAAACTACAGTTAATTAATATTACTCTGTACTTAAATGTATAATTACACTGTAGCAAGGACACCTTAAAATAAAGTGTAACACAACATTTTATAATGACTGTTAAGCACAATGAAACTAGTCCATATGCTTTGCGTTGCACAAATAGAAAGTTATACCTTTACTGTAGTTTTATGGTGCTTTTTGAGGAGGGATTCCATGGAAAGCTACACATAGGCTTTGAAGTAAATGAGAGGAAAGAAAACTTTCCTTTTTGGGTGAACTATTCCTTTGATCTAGATCTTTTTGTAGTGGGAAATCACTCTAGAATAAATGATTCTATAAGGAACCACTTACCTCCCATTTTCGTCATCTTCTGAAATAAAGGGAGGGATGGACGATCTGCAAAAACCTCACTTTGGTGATATAGGCACTCTTTAATGGCATCATAACCATTTAGAATAACAGTCGAGATTCCTCCCAGGTCTAGACTGAAAATCTGGATAATAAAATGGCAATATTCATTAATCCACTCTCCTGCCAAACATATTTCTACTAATGAAGGAGTATAATTAGAAGGCTACATTCACTCTCATGGATACAGTGAGGAAATGAATTAAGCATGCTGACTCAGCATGTCTTGGCCACTCTGCAAACGGAGTACTGTGACACACTGCCAAAAACACAACGGCGAATGCAAAACTCTTTTGTTCTTTTCAAGCACCCTAGCTACACTTCTGAGACATCAAGAGGGGATTCACTAACACGAACCAATCAGCTGTGAGCTGCATGAGTCTTCAGAAGTGAACTTTAGTTTTAGTGGACTCCCTCTTAATAATAATAATTAATAATTCATTAAATAAAGTGTCTTTAACTACTTTGTACTAACATTTAAATTATTCATTTATTACAATGGTTATATTGAATGTTTTAGCCTACTTTGAAAATAGCACAACAATAAGTAGTCTATTTTATTATTTAATATTATTAATCAATGTTCTCATGGTAAGAAGTTAACAACTGATAATATACTCTACCAAGTTTTTGAACAAGAAGCTTTATATTTTTATTATTTTCTTTAAAGAATTCTCACCAAGCCTGAATTATTTGGTTCCAAAATACAGCAAAAGCAAAATTATTGTCAATATATTTTGAATATATTTTAAAATGTGATTTATTCCTGTGAACAAACATTAAAAATATCACTGTTCAAAAAACGTCTGTAGCCTGCTTATGTGTATTTGAAGCTCCTCAGAAATGAAAACTCCGGTTAGGGCGCAACAACCAACGACTTCCACTGTGGACAACTTCATTCATTTCAAGGCAAGTTGTAAGATGCAATACGCTATTTTACATAATAATTATTATGTGGGTGGCTTAAACTCGCTTTTTAAACAGTAAAACCAAACAAGTGACAACAAAAAAAATATCAGCAAAAACGTAAAGTTAAAACCAGACAAGTTTGTCCCTGTGTTAACCCATGTGATTATGTGCAGGTCCGTACCTGTCCGTGGATATCACTCTGCCTTTTCATGTAGACGTGAGGCTCTGTGGCTAGGGACAGAATATTCCCTATCATGGGTAAAGGTGTCGGTCCAGGGGGAAACCCTCGGGGTCTCCGCTGCTTTACGAGCTGGCAAACTACCAGCAAAATGAAGAACGTCAAGAACAAACTGCCCAGACATATGAGCGTTTGCTCCCAAGAAACAGAGAACAGAGATGTCAACCGATTGATCGATACCATGTTAGACGCAAACGCTTTGGAATAATCTGTGCTTTCTGAAAAAGTTTTTTGCGCTCCGTTCTCTGTCAGTCAGTGTATTGGGAGATCATCTTGCACATGTTGCTCTATGTCCCCCGCCTCTTAAAGGCTAAGATTGGCTGGCGGAAAGAGCGCTTAGATTAACTTCCATTGCGTTTGATTAAACGGTGGCCAGAACTATTGATCGAGAGAATTCAGACCGATTTATTTTCATTAGGGCAGCGTCACTGCTACATTTCCAAGCGCGTTCTTCTTTGTAACTTGCAACATACACGTGGCCACGCCTACCCATGCAAATCAAAAAAGGACTTTGCAGTGGAAACCTTTTCTTTGAACTAATAGTTGACTCATCGAATCTTTTTTTTTTTTTAATTGCCCCCCACAAAAATTAATGGTTTACTGATTCATCATTCAGTGCCCGTCTCTTCGGTTACATCATTGCTCCACTAGGTGGGGACATGCAAGAGTGTATGTAATGACTGAATCATTTTCTGAACCGATTCATTAATGAAACAACACTTTAAAACGCGAGTCTTGTCTGCAAAAACCACCGTGGTTACAAATCCACTTAAAAACTCCAGAAAAACAAATAATTCTCTCCTCACGAAATGCAACACAGTAGTAAAAATACAATATCTGCGTAAGTAAATTAAGTTTTTTTTACGCATTGGTTCCGCGGCAGCGTTTCTTGCTGAACTGAACAAATAACACGCCCCTTTTTTATATTTCATTCCATTCATAAACATCTCTAGTCTAGTAACACTCATCAACGTCTCCTTGAGGGCGTATCCGTTCAGTAGTTCCAACCAATGAGGTGTTCCTTTACAAACCGAACTAGAATGCTATTTGCTCGTGCTACAGTCAATCCTTGAGTCCGGCAAACTATATATTACATATTTTGAATTTTGAAATCAGTTACTTGCTTCAAAAAGTAAAGACATGATTGGACATGATGCAGGAAAGCGAATGTGAAAGATGTATTTAAAACAAAAACTCATTCGTTCACGATGGAAACATCACCAATTTTTACGTATTCACTTTACTAAACATATTGTGAGTTTGATTGAAGTTACGAAGAATTCGACATTTTACAGAGAGTTACATTTATCATAGTGGTAAATTTTAAATAAATTTAAAAAAGGACCCCCGGGCCAGAACATTTCTTTTGTCAATAGTCCAGCCTTCCCCTTCCACGTGAAAAAAAGAGACATTGTGTTTTGCAAACGAAGTAAAACCAGTTTTGGCACTGTAAGATTTGTGCTACAAACTTTGACCTTATGGTTTGAAACTCCCCTCCAGTCATGTCAGCATTTTTTTCTCCTATTTTAACTCAGCAGTGACCTACAAGTTCTCAGCGCATTTGTCAAGTCATCACAGGCATCTAAAATAGCACACAGTTTAATATATAAGCTCATTACAGATAAGATGATAATTTATATGATCTTTAAGGTGATGTATGTGTTTAATTATTTAAACAAAGCATTATGCTGCTGCACCATGTATAATGCATGCAAGCATAAACATATAAAGGGTTTGATGATATTATCAAGCACTAGGCTCTGCAGAATCATTCATATTTAAAACACAGTAGTTTGTCATAAATATTGTAATGTATTACTCATATTTAATTATTCAATTGTTTTCATATTAATCTAACCGACAATTCAGAACCAACAGTGAATTCAAAATAAAATAAACAACAACAAAAAAATCAATCAATAAATAAACATGCATGTTATCAATGAAAAGCACCTCAGCAAAAAGTGAACAATGCCTTCAGAGTGGCATAAACCTTTTATCTTAATTGCAACCAATAAAAAATGCATGAGCTGATATTTATAAACTGTGTTTTGTGGAAAAGGCTGTCTTGAGAACATAATAGGTTTGAAGACGAAAAAACAAAGCAAAAGTCTTTGCATTACAGAAATCAAACCAACCTCTGCATATTTTTACATGATGTGTGAATGAAGTATCGGAGTGTTAACTATAGTAATCACATATTAATTTGATCATAAATCATCCTGGGGGTTTTTTTTTCAGCAGAAATGTGATTTTCCACATTGATGATGCTAAATTCCGTGGTATCTCGGACGGGCCTTATTATCTATGATGTTTTCTACTGATCCATTCCATCGGTAAGGAGAGATAAATCTGGCAAGTCTCAGAGGATTCTGTTCAAAGACTGCAGTGTTTGTGATATATAATGAGGACATCTAGAACATTCAATATATCCTCCAATAAGAAACACATCTTATTATGGATTTGCTATAGCACAGGGAAAACTCAGTCAACATAGATTAATCAATAAAGGAAAGTGAGACCTCATAGCAGCAGCGGCACATTACGAAAAGAAATCCTTTGCTGCCTTTTAGCAAAAGACGAAGCCGAAAATGTAATTAGTAATGGAGGACAGCATGAATCAGAAATAGCTTTTCCTGCATAGTGCATAATGCTGTAGTGTTGCACAAGCAGTAAGCAGTTTTGAATGGGTCCAGCTCATAGCCATCAAAGGTGTCTCAGTCATTCTTTTTGTTAGTCCTTGGTGACTTGGTGGTGTGCCAATCCCAGTCAGATGATGCCATTGGTTGTTAATGTAGTCTAAATAAAAGGATGGTGTGTGATCAGTAAAGCACACAGACGAGATTATGATGAACTAACTCACTCAAGAGGGTTGATTGATGAGCAACACTGAGTGATTAAATCTCATTTCCTTAATGTCTAAGGATGAACTGTGCTGGCTCCTCGCTGACCATTTAGTGCTACTCTTTGTCTCAGAGAGGGTTATGGATTGTGTTTAGTTTTCCTCTCAGAGTCATTACAAATCACACTTAATCCCTGTTTGTTTCCATCTGCAGGTGTTTAAACAGCTGTGTATCGCAGAAAAGCTTTGTCGGATGTCTTCTGCACCAGGATAACAGCGATGCCGTTCCTCAGATGAACTCACAAAGCTTGTCACAGGCGAATGATGCCCATGAACAAACATAATCCAAAAGGACATCATCTGCCTCGAAACGAAATGATTATCTGTCTTTTGAAATAACTTACAGAAGGCCGGGTGGAGTGAGTGATTTTAAAGCATGACCAAATTTGAAAGGTTACAGTATCGACTTTAAAGTTTCACGCAGGAAAGGAAAACTTGCCGGCTTACTTTGTTTGCTTACTCGCTGATCTATGGACATGGCAAGTCTCAGCAAAGTGTTCCTCTAGCGGAAATGACCCTTCATTAGTCAGGAGGAGTTCATCACGCGTGCAAGTATAGTTTGCGTCCGTAGCGGGGGTCCCTGGTCCTGTCACGTCGCCCAGATTTACTGATTCCGTCATTGGCGAGGCTTTGGGTTCGATAGCACTAAAAGGTTCATCCAGACTAATGGGGTTCCTATGTGACGCAAACACTGTCTCTTAGTGGAAATGGTTTATTAGGCCTTCGCCAATAAAGACGAGGAGTCAGATGATGCCTCAAGACAAAGAGTTCTGTAATTGGGACTGAGATAGAAGGCTTGTTATGGTCGTAACCTCTTTGATTCTGACAAAGGGTCACATCCCTACAGAAACTCAAATAAGGACAAGAGCAATGTTGCAATTGATCACACACATTATTACAGGATACACAGTAAAAGGGTATTTGAGTTTGTTTTCCGCCATCAGCATTTGTCTTGCACGCAATTTCAAATGGATTTAACCAAATGTCACACATAAGCCTTGTGTCTTTTTCTCACTGTTGTTCAAGTAAGTAGCCACAACAGTTGTGTATGTGCTTCACTCAAGGATTTATATAGTTATTTTAATTTGAAAAGAAATTCGATTAAAACACTAAGCAGAAAAATAAGCTTCATGGTCTTATCATATATACGAAGAGACAAAATGACAGACAGACAGATCACAATCAATAGTTTTGTATAAGGTTGGCACTAAGCGTTATCACAACGGAAAAACAGATCATATAGACTTTCTTTAAATAGTTTACTTAATTTTTTTTCCCAGACGATATTGAATTTTGCTGATCACTGGTAAATTTTTGTGAATGGAGCAGTTTGTGATTGAAGGATGACGTCATTGGCGTGACACACTCTTTATCATTTTTTTCCAGAAGCCTGAGGACATTCTGATTGGCTGGATGAGGGAGCAGTGAGCTCTGGTTGGCTGTCGGAGAATCATTAAACACCCACTCTGTCAATAGTGAGACCCACATGGTGGGTATATAGGCAGGTGTATTGTAGCTTAATGCAACAGACTCAAAATTTCATCAAGTTGAAATATCCCCTCTATTTTGGGACAACTCTTTTCTATATCAATTGCACGAAGCTGAACATCTCAAGGTAAGTAACAACTATTTATATCTTGACACAGACTGTAAGTGCCATGCTTTTTATATAGTGTGTAAATAAACGAAATAAAATGGTTAATGGTATATACATTACTCTTCGGCGTAGAAACGCATGCTCGATGGATTTTTTCAAGGAGAATTGGACGGCTCCTTAGACCTGGCTGTGGGAGCAGAGACAGCAGCTCATTACACTAATGCACAGGGTCCTGCTGGAACGGAAATCACAAGACTAATATCTTTAATGCTGCAGTTATAGCATAGCACCTAGGAGACGTCTGCACCAACTAAAAGCTCAGCCAACGGGAGAAGACCTATCAAATATTATTTCAGTTTTTAAGCTCATCAATTGGTGTGCCCATGACATTGAAAAGCAGGAGAGAGTTTGAGGGGAATAAAAACCTTTTTCAGAAGTAATGGCTCGACCAAATTTGTCCATTTTTCCGGTCTGCTCTGAAACTATCTAATGATGAATGTATTACCACAGGGGACCATGGTTATGTTGAAGATCTCCGCTTTCCTTGTTGCCTACGCTCTGATTATTTGCCAGATGTACAGCTCTAATGCAGCTCCTGCCAGGTGAGCTTTCATAATAATCACATTGTCATGCTGATAAATTCTCAAAGGGCAGTGTTTTTCCCTGTGTTAATTCCTTAAATTAGCTACAAATATCTGTAAGTGAAATTGGTGCTTTGGGAAAGTCGTTCAGACGGAGAAAAGAGAGCATATGTTTTCATTAGAGGTTGCGGCATCATGGACTATCAGTCTTCTGATTACATCAGATGAAACCCAGCCAAACCCACTCTGCTTACGACAGTATTGATCGGGTGATAAATCTTAACTTGGCAACTGGACAGCTTTTAAGTGCCATACTCTTGCAGATTGTTTTGATTATGTTTAAGATTTGAT
The DNA here is from genome assembly GCA_032357445.1 of Enteromius radiatus. NCBI lineage: Eukaryota > Metazoa > Chordata > Actinopteri > Cypriniformes > Cyprinidae > Enteromius > Enteromius radiatus. The sequence continues at coordinate 10,496,622 of JAUCMS010000127.1, read as the reverse complement.
GTAGCAAGCAAAAAGTGCTTTTATCATGCAAAAAAAGGATACCTCACACAAACTCTTTGCATAGCCTTCTAAAGACATGATAATGGTTGCACTGCAGGCCTGCACTGGAATCATCACCAGATCGAACTACGCTTTCTGACTACGAAGCGAGAAGATTGCTGCATGCCATCGTCAAAGAATTCATGCAGATGACCACGGAGGACATGGAGCAACAAGCAACTGAGGAAAACAGGTACAAATCCCATCATATCTCTCTCCAGACTCATTGCAAAACACAATCTGTTGAATAATTTAGCGAGTGTGCACTGATTTGTTTCTCTCATATTTAAGAAAGTAAGGCTGAAATTCTTCCAACATGAGAGCAATGCCTCCTTAATGTCAGGTGTACTTGTACTTGTTGTATATGACAGGTATGTGACACATTTCTGTACAGATATGGGGGTTCATTTTTTGATGAAAGCTGCAGAGTCCTCTGCCAGTTTATTCTCTGCATGAAACTTTATTTACTCATTAGATTTATGAGAGATTGACTGTTTGTAAATGCCTGTTTGCTCTTAATGCATGAAAACGAGTATATCAAACGGCATGGACTGAAGCATGAGCTGAAAACATAAGAGAAAATGCCTGCATGAAAGTGCAGAAGAAAGGAATTAGTGAAGCATGATTTAAGACCATAATGACAGCCTTGCGAGGGAGCATGTCAACATGCATCCTGTCATCATGTCTATCCTGTATATGAATGCTCTTGCATGTTTAAGTGTCTATGAGTTTCTCTGCATGTGGTCTGTTTCCTCACAGCTTGGGTAGACCCGTGTCCAAGCGCTGCTCCAGCCTCAGCACTTGCGTGCTGGGGAAACTGTCCCAAGAGCTGCACAAACTGCAGACATATCCACGGACCAATGTAGGAGCGGGTACGCCGGGCAAGAAGCGCAGCCTGGAAGAGAGTGATGTGTTGGCTGGATATGGAGGGGCGCTCAATCGTGTCTAATCGGCAGCGGCTGTAAACCCGTGCTTGGCCCTGATATGCGAGTGCATGTGGAAGTTTGCTTGCCTGATTGACTTGAAAGAACATTTTTTTTCTACTTTCTTTGGCAGAGTAGCAAATCTCAGACAGACTCTGTTCCACTAATTTCATATAGTCACTGGATCTATTTGGGTTATGTAACTGATTCATGAAATCGGGGAGCTCTCATTGGTAGATAGGGCGTAACGATGAGCTTTTTTTAACCCACAGCAAAATTCCTGTCTTGTGTGATTTGACTTTGCTCTTGATCTAATAAAGATATTTTTAGAAGGAGATCTCTTTTTTTTGTTTGTTGTTTGTTTAAAGCACAGAAATGAATAAATGTTTTTAATTTGTTAAATTATAAGTAATCAGGCTTAAGTACACATTTTAGGTAAGATATATTACTGCTACCATTTTTTTTTTGTTAAATATATTTAATTTTGCACATTTAAAATTCTCAATTTTAATATATTGCTTAATTTCTTACTAATTAATATTTCAATTCCCAATATTTTCCTCCTTCAGTGTTACAACACAGAAGAGAGCTTGTAACACGGCCACATGTGTGACCCATCGCCTGGCAGACTTCCTGAGCCGCTCAGGGGGGATTGGAAGCAGCAAATTTGTCCCCACCAATGTGGGCTCTCAGGCGTTCGGCAGACGAAGGAGGCTCAGTCAGGAGTAGTCAACTGAATGGGTCTTCGTGAAATGGTATGTGAACAGTGTTCTGAATCATCCCATAATTTCAAAGTGAACTAGGATCAACATAATTTGACACGATAGTGATATCAGAGTACACAAGTGTTCTTCAAAATTATATAATTATGTGACAACTGACACAGTAAGGTGTCCAAAATCATTTATTACCATATATCTGATATTGCACTCTTTACTATTTAAAAGAACTAAAACTGAATTGTATTTCTGATTATTATGCTCTCATTATAATTATGTTCTAATATTTGTACAATAAGAAATATTTGCACTTTTGCATATTTCTTGTTCTTTTATTCTAATATAGAATTATTTTTGACTTTAACGTTTCTTATATTGTTATGCTGGTATTATATTTTTGAAATGAATTTTGATGAATGCAAAAAAAAAAAAAAAGAAGCATTTTTATAACTCCTGATACATTGCTGATGTCATATACAATTCTGATAACATCCTACAATATTTCGACAGGTCACCAGTCTACACGTCCACAGTTCTTCTTTGATTGCTGTCAATAAAAGAGAAAGCATCGTGTCCACATTATGACCCCTGGGAATGGAAACTTCTCACTTTCATCTGAATGGACTCCAGTTGATAGCACTGATCGTTTCCATCCAGCCAGACATTATAACTGCTCCATTTTTTTTGGCTCTTCCATGAAGCAACATAAGTAAAAAAAAAAAAAAAAAAAAAAAAAGGTAAAAGAAATGAGAAAGTGATGATCAGTAGCCCTCATTTTCCTACTCATTTGGATCCGAGGAAGAGCATTGCTTCATTCTTTCCTCTCAGCAGAGAGCACATTCAGTATGTACAGTCTGGTTTGGCCCATGTTCCTTTAATGTGTTTCAGCACATTACGGTATTTTGGGGATCATATTAAAGCAGTGCCTCATAAAAAGGCTTCCCTGAATATGGATGTGTCTTGTGCCTTGATGTAACACACTTTACATGCCGCTGTTGTACAGTATGTTTGAATTAAAGGAGGGAGGTTCTACCACTGAATTACAAATTGTAACAATTGTGAATTTGAGCAAGATTAAAATGTATTTTAGATACATAAGGTTTGGGGTACTTGATTTATTGACTGACTGGATGTTTTAGTAATTGGTCTGCAATGCGTAGTCATACACATGCCCCATCATGTCATGTTCAATTTTGCATTTCTGACACAATAATCAGAAATAAATGTTGACAACAAGATTCAACATTAGTTGTTCTGAATGCCCATTAAACAGGTCTCAATGGAGCACTGAAATAGGTAGCAAATTAAGAAGTCTGGTTTGTAAACCAATAATATCTGACTGAAAACTTATTTCTACATCTGAATAGTTGTAGCACTGCCTGTTCTAGGAGTCTTCGCATCACTGCATTGTGTTTTGTAACCCCAAAGACACACTATTTTGTCCTCTGTGCATATTACAATGACAGCAGTTATTCTGCATAAAGCCTTTTGGGAGGCATTTGTCATGATTGTGTTTTTCAGTGCCTAATTGTCATGCTGGTCTCCCAGCAGTGGCCACCCATGGGAGCTTGTTTACAGTCAAATCAATTTCCCAAAATACAAGTAAAATAACCTTTTTTTGGTGTGATTCAACGAGCATCCGGAGACCCATTATACCGCATCAGGGTGATGCCACTGAGGTCTTATGAAACACATCTTTAAGATCTCTTAAGCAAGAGTGACGTGTTTACAAAAGGAATCTTACGTACAACATACAGCTTTAATATATGTCGTCATTTAACCAATTACATTTGCTACGCATCTAAATCAGAATAAAAGAGCACAATGTAAATGATTCATTTTCATTCATATAATCTCATAAACGGGGCTCGTTCTAATCACTAAAACCACTCATCCAAGTTTCCCATCACAACCTTCTCAACAATCCTGACGGCAAGTGCTTTCTTGTGTCCTCACACAGTTCAAATGGATCCCATCCAGTTAGATGCTTTGTTAATTAACCTCTATGCTCTCATAGTAGTAGTGAGTCATTTCATATTGCAGTGGCTCTGTTGCCCGGCCCATTCCTCTCAGCTAATAAGGAGAGATTGTAAGTTCCTGTGCCTTTCTGAGAGCCAGCCAGTCAATTAATCTTTATCTGCAAACTTTTACATTACATTACTCCTATCATTGGACAAATTTCATTGTAATTACTTAGGGCATATTTCACAGAGCAAACAAAAGAGGAAACGCAACAATTGCAAAAGCAAATGCTCCTGGCAATGAATTTGATGTATTCTTTTTAATGTTTTAAGTAACAGTCTTTTATCAGCAATTGAAACAGACGGACAATTAGGCTATTTTTGGTACATTTAAGAAAATGATAATAGTAAAAAAGCTTTGCAGGTGTTTGTTAATCGAGCTGCATAATTGAGTACAGAAGTGCGATGATTTTGCCACAGTAAGATGTCATTAAGTAAATGGATTACAAGCCTCCGGCGCTGTACATCCAACTTAAAAGAAATGGCCTGATCTAAAAGAAATACATCAACACATGGAGCTAAATAAAGCAGCTAGTGTTTTAGTGTCTACGTGGCAGTCAGCCAGTCATTTCACCTATGACAAATACGTTTTAAACATGCCGGCTAAAATGCTAAGGAGTCTAAAAATGAAGAACTGCATTTCTAGAACGAAGCAACAAAGTATCCTACACCACCAACTAGCCTGGTAATTGCTGTGTAATAGTATCTATCAGAACAATTCAATGTATAAACGCGACCTCCTTAAACAACATGTATACTGTACACTGAATAAACTGTTTGAACTCAGAAAGAAATGCCAAGTGACATTGAATTACAGTAAACGTACAATTTTTAAGTAGATTTTTCTTGTAAAATGTAGTCCAGCAATCTTGGATTTTTTTTACAGCGCTGCGTTAACGCAAAACTCTAATCGCACGATAAAAAAATATCTATTCACAAGTTGGGTTGGGAGTTGGGGCTATGATGACTTTTACCTTCATAGTTCAGTGCGGATGTATACCTAACCTAATTTCACTATAGCCCTATTCGAACGGGACTATTTTTTCTAAACTAAGTTACTGTACGTGTGAGCTTCGATTCTTATCACCTGACGTCCGTGAGGATCTGTTTTGTACATCTGGGCGTCACAGAGATGACGCGCTCTGTATGCGTGCATTGGTATAGTCATTCAGATTGATTACAATTAGTATCACAAATATCACGGTGAAGCTAAATGGCTAGTACAGCAAACCCATAGGGTTTTTTCTGCATAGGTGATCTCAGTTGAATAATTTTCATTATAGAGAGCTGTATGGGGCGGTTCTGTTTGTTGTCACTACTGGATGCGCTTTACTGTAAAAAGCAATTGCTTTGATTGAAGGCAAAGTGACGCACATCCGCTAATGAGATCAATGGCAGAATATAAAAACATGATATTTACCAAGCCTCTCACACTGAGTGGAACACGAAAAGAAAAAAAAAATCAATTCTTTCCACATCACTCTCTTGTGGACTCTGTTTATGGAAAATGAAATGGCCATTTTGGCCCCAAACCAGGTAAAAGATGTTTGTCTGCATTCTCATAAGAGATCCTATTCTGCTGCGATCGAACAATACAAATTAATAGCCTGCTTCAAAATAATAATCTGTTTCTTCAACTAGGCTGTTCTGACATCTTCACACCTGTGCTGTGATGCTTGTGATATGTTTGTTGCATTCAGTGTGGCTCAAAAACAACTGTAAGCTACTCACATTAGTTTTTTTTCTCATTAATTAATTGTATTTGTTTATGCATTTTAATGAAGGTGATGATAAGTTGGACTGGATAGCAAAGTTAAAAAGCTGTAAATTGTTTATTATAACGTAATTTTACCTAATTTCATATTATTTTACAGAAGATTACGTATTACACCTCCCTTCATGTTAGCCCATCATTTTAATAACTTTTAACTATTGTCAAACGTAAGGAATAGAAATGAATAGGATTTACACAGATGAGCACAAACTGAAGGCAGCTGAATTTATTAATAAAACATAAAAATATTCGGTTACATGAACCAGTCTGCACATTGTTTCATTGTGTGGTTAAAAATGACATGAAATCGGTGAACTGAGGCCTATTTTATTCCTCGCCGAAAACAGTTTGCATTCGATTATCAATAATCCGTGAAATTGAGGTTACATTGAGATGAATGAGCAAAGCGTAGGCCGTGATCATAATTTGCTTGTGAGGGAGGGAAGCGTCTAATCAAAACCGTAATCTCTTATCAAAATTCCAATATTAATGATCCGTTCTTGCTGTAAAACTACTCAGGCTAGAGAGATAAATCCTGTCCTAGAAAAACTGTGATCATATTCAAAGACATCAGCTGAAATTGGAAGGAATTGTTTAACCATCGCGTCTAGAATGATGAATATTTAAAGAACTGGGAAAATGAAGGTTTTATTTATTTAGTAAAGTGTATGATTTCCACCAAACATTTCTTGTAACTGCACAAAGGTCTTTTTTATTTATTTATTTTTAAATACAACAAAACTTTGTTTCAACTTCTGTTGCGTTTTAATAGGCTCACTTTAATTTCATCCACAGAACATCTGTCTATTATGTTTTGGAGCAATCAGGTACACTGTAAATCCTAATAAGTTCAGCTTACTTAGAAAAACTTAGGAAACCGATTACCTTATTTTTGCAAAGCAAACTTACAAAGAAAACTGAAGTTAACTTAATAATTAGCTGCAAGTAAAGAAAATAAACACAACCTAAGTGAATTAAATTACAAACAGGAAGTTAGTTTAACATAAATTCTAGTTAACATACTCTAGAATATTTATTAAACTTACTTAGGATTTAATAGTAAGACTCACTGACTTAATATAGCTACTCACTGACTCCCAGAGTGCATTGCAGCAGAATAAATTACGCAATTCCTCTTTTTTACAGTTGTTGTTGTGTTAATTTGCAAATTTAGTTTGTTGTCTTGTGTCAGTAGTAACACAATAAGGAGAGCAAATAAAATTGTTAGAAAATTAATGAAAGTGAATTTTATTTAATTGTTACCATTGTTGTGATTCACGTGCTGATTGATTAAGTCAGTATGTGACTTCAGCATATTGCCACAATTATTTAAGTATGATATATGCTGAATTAAAGCTTCTCAAGTAGTTTATGAAATACATTTACAACATAAGAGTATTTTAATAAATACAAAACTAGGAAAAATAAATAATTACATAACACATTAATTAAAATGTAAATTTATTTTTTTTAATGAACCTGTTTATTACTTTCCTTCCATTGAAATCAAGTTATTCTGATTTCATGTTGCATCACTGCATTAACAGGAAGAAAATTATAACAATACAAAGTTCTAGGTGTCCAACCAAAGGGAACGCCAATCACTGTAATGGTAAGTAAAAAAAAAAAAAATTTGTGGCATATGATGTTCAGTTCTATTGAAAATTCAACATGAAAATTTGACTTTGTTAAACAAGTGAATTCAACTATAACAGACATGGAGATTTTTTTTCTTCTTCTACGTCTGTGGTTGTGCACTGCTGCCTCTCACTGCTTTATTGATGTCATTGGTTCCTTTGTGGCTACTTGAATATTTCAAGTAAGCATCACTCAAAGATTTAAGTAAACTGTCTTATTT
>JAUCMS010000127.1:10469631-10489188 GCA_032357445.1 Enteromius radiatus | reverse complement strand
AAAACCTAGTAAGTGTAACAACTAAGTACAGCTTACTAACTATATCTAAGTAAGGTAAACTATTCGAGTTTACAGTGTACTCTTTTATAAAGATTAAATGTTTTTTTTTTTATGCAGGTTAACAAGAAAGATGCTCTGAAATGAAAGTTTTTTATGGCAGAGGGGAGTTCTGACCAACCCCTTTAACTAGTCTCATTGATTGTCTTCCAGGTTAGACGACTCCTTAGTCAATAATTTTCATACTAGTCATACTTTTTCCATCCAGCACTGTAAATGTTTACATGGTATGTCCAATAAAGACATAAAAATGTATTATTGATATGATGTACTGCATTTGTCAATCATTTAAGCACACTCTGTTCGCTGCTTGTTAACTCTGTTAGAGGTCAGATCAGATTTTATAGGCAAGTTATGCAGAAATCCCTCCAGGTAAATTCAAAGGGCTCATATACTTTTCCCAACAGCTAATAATTCAAAGAAGGGATGAATCCAGAGTGCCTTCACATTTCTGTACAAAACTGCAGTCACGTGGACAACAAGCCACTTTATCTGACAATGAGCCTGAAGACTCACAAGCCATTAGCTCAACAGTATTTCCACTATATATTTGATAAGCGTCTTCCAGGGTCGTCATTTACGCCATACATCCATCCCAAGATCAATAGTGTGCACTTGCATTAGAGACACATGTAGAACCAAGTGGACGGACCATATGGAAGCAGGCATAAAGAGCAGCCCACATTGTCAGATCAATAATGAATATCTTTTAAAGCATTATGCTTCTCTGAGCATGATTCACACTACATTTAAGAGGACAGCAAATGTCAATGACTTTCAAAAGTTAAAAAAAATAAATAAATTTCACCCAATAAATGACAGGTGGTTTTGTACCCATCTCTATTGTCAGGTTGTCATGGTAGGGTACAACGGCCAAGAAAAAAAAAAAGAGAGAGAGAGAGTGAAACCATGACCACAACGGCTGTTAGGTTGGTAAAAGATGAAAATGCTCAATTCATTTTGCATAAATAAATATGTAATAATGTAGATTCAGATGTGAATGTGTCTGGCACAGAGCATAACAGACTCAGAGTCCCAGTAAAAATTAAATAAACCCAATAAATATGAAACAATTTAGGTAGAAAAAGTAGCTTAAATGTTATTCTGATTTGTCAAAAGATTATTTTTACACATCACAAATGCAATATATCTTCTAGAGTCCAGTAAATCTGAAAGAAAATCAATAGACAGACAGCACACTGAATGTTGATTTAATTTTGTTTCCTTTTTAACCAGCCATTTTACTGCAGTCTGATGCAACACAACTAAAATGCTGATTAGAAAAATGTAAAGTTTACTATAATGATTAAATAAAAAAATATGATTAAATTAAATAAACAAAAATATTTCTGTTATTATTTGTATTTTGTTGTAAAAGTGCTTAAAAAACTTAAAACAACCTATTCTGCAGCTGATTTATTTTTTTCTACTGTTTTCCCATTACTTTTTGTGCAACACCGCCCCCGTGCGGATAAATCAGGATTTACCGATTCTCGTTCAATTACAGCAGAGGGCGCTGCGTCAAATAATGAAAACACACCAACACACCGCGAATCATCATCGCAGCATCAGTAGCCTACTGGAACAGCAGCAACTTACAGAATCACATAGGCCTATTCATATTCAAAGCGAGAGAAGAAAACTAACAGGAAATCGAGACATTATATATTATCGATGTTATATAACTTTTAAATGAATTTAGATATTAATCAGCTTATATAGTTTTTTGTCCCAGATGTTTCATATGTTGGTTTCATATATTATATATTACATTCTATGCGTGAACAAAAAAAGAAACAATACCAATAGTTGTTGAGACCTATTATAAACCTTGCTGGTGATGCTAAATATTTCCTCTAGATGGTGGTAAAGATCCATTTTCATGCTAGAAAAATTCTTTTAGTAATACTGCATTTGCTCTTCACTCTGCCTGGAAGGTTTTCCTTGAGGGTTTGTTCTTTGACATAAAGCTTTTTTTGTTTTATTTTTATTAAAAATAGTTTACACTAACTAAAAATCTTTACATTCAAACAATTATAAAAAACATCAAATCTATCTGTCTGTCTGTCTGTCTGTTAATCCATCCATCCATCCATCCATCCATATTTTTAAGTTAATAAATTGCATTATCGTATTACGGAGCCCCTAAAGGGACATACGTGATTTATACATTTTTTTCCTGTATCTGGTGAGCACCAGATACAGGAAAAAATATATAAATCACCTATAAAGTAGTAATCACCTATAAATGTCCCTTTAGGGGCTCCGTATTATCTCAAGTCCAAACGTTAATATTTTGAATTTACAGTTTAACTTAATTTAAGTCTTGAGCTCTGGGTCTTAAAACTAACATATATTAGAAAATATTTGATGTTTTTTTTATTTTGTATTTCTCTAGTTCTGCAAATGTTTTTTCCCTGTATATTTTATGTTGATACATGGGTCAACTTTACCAAGAAAAAAACAATACTGTATCAACATTGTATTAATGCAACATTGTATTTAATTATCAATATTCAGCTCATGGCTTATGTAAGAAAGTTCAATATGTTTATTGCTTTGTGACTGAAGTACCTGAATAATAGTAAGGGCCTGCAGGCCCACCTAAAGAAGCTCTCCTTATGTTCCTAAAGAAGGCCTGTCTCTGTATGATTAGTTTCAAGCATCACTGATGTCTGCTTTGATAATGATCTGATTGTGCAGCTTTGACCAGTGGTCTGTGAGAGCAAGTGTCTTGTAATCAGATCTATATTAAGGCAGAGTTGAGATTTCTGATAGGGTCCTGCACAAGGGCTAATGTTGACATAGCTCACTGATCATACAAGTGGACAGGCTCTCGAGATAAGGCTAAAATTGACTATGAAATGAATACGTATTTGATCAGAAAAAAATGTTTCTTGGTCTCAAGGAAAAGTTTGCAGTAGCCTACCATAATGTTACAGCAGTTCTTGTGGAAGATCATTAGTGACGAGTCCTGCCTGACTCACCTTCCCTCAGCCTACGATACACCAAAGAGCCGAAAGATCACATACACTCAGTATTGTCTTCCAGCCAGACTTTTAACATCAAACCTCCACTGTCTCTGGAGAGACAGGGGCAGCATTGCATGAAGAGCACTCGAACTAGCTGCTCTCCTCTGACACGGCTAACTAGCACCAGGGGCTAGCAGAGCCACCTCAACCTGCTACAGCAGGAATTTCAACTCCTCTCCACACTGTCACCGAAGACACAGAGCCACATTTGTATCAAAGCTTTACTTGTTCTAACAACTGTAGGTCCAATCAACGCTATAGGATATGTTTAAGGAAAAGGTGGCTGTGGGCTCCGGTTTGAACAATATTAGTCTATGTAATCAGCGGGCGTGGAGTTTACACAGACTGATTTTTCCAGAACACCTGTCATAAGGATGCGATCATGAGCAATTACTTGAATATATATATTTTTTAAATTTATATACATTTATTTATTGTATACAATTACGTTTCTATAAATACATATAATTTATAATAATTTTTGATTTATAATATTTTATAACAGGTACAATTTTCAAACTTTTGATGATCACCTATTACCAGGCTAGTAATGGTAATAAACCAAAATTGTATTTCTTTATATATAATTTTACATAAATAATGCACAACAGAGGACATGAGGATCACCTATTATGAGATTATATATACACATTTTTTTATTTTTATAGTTATTTATAATAAATTGTAAACACATTTAAATGAAAAAAGAATTTGATAAAATGTATACTTGCATGTTTTACAATAAGCTATGAGTTTACAATGTTAATCGAATATATTTAATGATAAAGGTCTGAGTCCGAAAATAAGTATGAGTTAAAAAATAAGTATGAGCTCATGCTGTGTCAATCATGTTTGCACACTGTGTCTGAAAACCTTCCTCTGTCATGAGAAAATTCAGATCAGGTTCAATTTTCTGCATTTTCACATCAGCTGTAAGCATTTTAATAGGAAAGGATATTGAATATATAAAAAAAAAACGGGTATGAAAATGTGGACTTTAATTTTGGAAAATTTAGGACCTTATTTTAAGGGCAAATTCTTACTATTAACTAGTTGTTTATTAGTATGCAATTACTAGCATATTAGCTGTTTATTATTAATATTTATTAGTACTTAGAATGCACATATTAAAATTTATAATTTTTTGTTGATCAACGTTTTTTTTATTTTATTTTAACTTTTAAAAATAATTGTGCGCAAATAGCAATGTTTCTTTGGACCTGATGATCCACTATTAATGGGGTTCATTCTGACATGCATTTTGATAAACTGACATTCACATTTCCTTCGACAGTTGGCAGAATTAATATCTCTCACCAGAGATGTCAAACTAGACCAATGACTAACTTTTCTGCGGAAAACGTCTTGATTTTCAAGATAATTGATGTTTTTATGTTTTCTAATCTCATGCCGTCAAGCTAACCCTCAAGGGAATATATTATCCTGAACGTATATGAAGAGCAGAGAGGGAGTGCAGAAAATACATCTCATCATTTACAAAAACAACACATCACTCACTCTTTGAGAGCAACAACTGCTCAACCGCTGGAATCTCTCTCGGAACCATTTAGAGAAAAGAAGAAAATATGCATCTGTCAGGACGCTCTGAAATGTAATTTAACATTCCCAGCAGATGAAATGCCGCTTTGTGCACCTGTTCTTCCTGCTGTCAGCAGGCTCTCACCACTTTCTACAGGTGCTGCTCGGCTCAAAGGGAACAATGCCGGTGTTTTTTGCTTAAGTATGAACAAAGCCTTTGTCTGGGGCTCTCAGAGGGAGGTCCAAAGGTCCATTGCGCGCTTTGAACTACCAGGTCAAAGACTTCACAGAACTGCGGGGCCTGTATTGCTCCCGTGCCACAGCCAGTCACATTTGTCCTTTTGATTGTCATATGTGTCTTTAAAGGCCCTGCAACTATAGGTCATTTGGGGTCTTTTATGTGGAGATACCAGATCTGACTCCGCTCTTTCGTCTTCTGCCCTTCAGGCTGGGGAGAGATGTCCACTTGCTAGTACAGTTCCGCACCATTGCTTAAACAATTGGGATTCTATAAACACAGGGTTCCAAAACGAAAAAGAGAGAGAGGTTTTCATTTCAGGAGGAGTTGTACTCATACATCAGCTGAGTGAAGATTGGGCCTGCAAAGCCTTTGTTCATAAAATATGCAAAGGCACCACACAGAATAAGAGAGAAAAAAACACAGGTTTCTTTTGATGTGCGCTCCTTTAGTTGTGCACGTCTTCATTGGAGTAGCCTATGGATGTTTTAACCTTCTGTAAAACTCACCCCAGTGCCACTTTCTTTCTCTCTTTCTGTCCTCTCTGTACTTCAGCGCCATGCTACGGTGAGATTGAGAAAATGATCTTTATTTCATGAGGCCTTTTCTCTCATCTGTTTGACAGTGTGGTCGAGGGTGGATTTCTCTGTCCTGCAGCGTGGATGGAGTCTCTGTTCTCGTGTTCTTCTGCAGCTCTTTGTACAGGGTTGGTCACTGGGACCCGTGCTCTAAATACTAGTTCAAAAAACACACATGGCAAACCCAATAATCTTTTCTTCCTAGTAATGACTTTTTTTTTTTTCTTCTTCTTTCGTGGAACACACAAGGAGGAAATCTGAAGAGCATAATTTGCCCATTTTCCGTATAATTACAAGAAACGTTGGCTAAAGCTTTGAGGTTTCATAAAAGTGATTGGCTCAAATATCACATCTCTTTAAGACCTTTACAATAGCTTTGTATGACTACAATTTAAGCCATTATCATACTTAGTCTGATCTTTTCAGTAAATTTGTTGATTTGTCTCTGATCAGGTCACAGATATGAACAGCTTATTTAAAGAGATGTTTAACAGTGTGACTTTAGGTCTGTTTCACACACAAGTCTATTATATAGCATCAGAAAGTTGCATATGAATCCCGTTTATGGTTATTTTAAAAAGTTTAAAAGCTGTAGTTGGTTCAGTCCATTCATTGTAATTGCACAGAAAAAAGCAAGATCAACTTTTCTGTTTGCATTCACTGAACAAAAGAATGTCCCACAGGTTTGGAACAACATGAGAGTGTTCCAGTAACACTTTTGATTAGGGGACGCATATATTAAATAAGTTTTCCCTTCCTATAAAATAGGGTCACGCAGAATAAGTGATAAATATCTGCTTTATAAATATGAATAAACAGCCAATATAACAGAGCATGCTAAAAGCAACTAGTTAGCGAACATATTAATACAACATTATAACTACCTCAGCAAATAATGAAATAAATCGCATCCACAATTAAGTTGAGGGAATGAATTACTTGAGCCACAGTCTAGTTTTGTCTCTTAATATTGTATAGTATAGAAAGCAGTCTGTCAACAAAAAAGTAACAACAAATATGACATGTATTTATTTTAAGGTGTCCTTGTTACAGTGTAATTAAATATTTATAATATATTGAGTAATATTAATCAGCTACATGTACTATATGTTGATGTGTTAGGCTTAAGGTTACTTGCATGCAGTTATGCATAATTAATTGTTATAATAATAGTAAGTACATGTAAAGCGCAACAGGGACACCTTAAAATAAAATGTTACCAAAATGTCCTTATTGTGTGGCTCACACAATGACAAAACCGTTTTTTACACACAAAATGTTTTACGCATGAATAGGTTTTGGGTAACTGCCTTTTGCAGACATGCAACATGCTCAACATGTTTGAGCAAACAGTTTTGACAATTGCACTACAGTTTAGAGATTAAGACTGTTTAGAAAAAAATGTGCTAAAGCAATTGAGAAAAACTGCAATGCTATTGCTATATTACTACTAGTTAAGCATAGCAAAATATGAACACATAGTGAACAGAGTGCTGATGGCTATGTGGAGTCTGAGTAGCCCAAACCTTTATTAGTATTCATGTAACAGAGCCTTTGATGTAGCCAGTGTTCTCTTCAGCCACAAGCTGCATCTGTATTTAATGAGACCTGATATCCACCTTTTTAAAGCATGTGAATATTCCAGACAACCGTAAATTGCATTTGTTTGTCTGGCTGGACAGAATCGCTCCACCGTGCCGAGTGATACTTGACTGATGTGTTGTTTATATACGCCAGTGTACATAAAGGTGGTAGTTCATTATACAAAACCTCCTTAATCCCACTTAATCAAATAGCTGTATGTCATAGGGAATACCACTTGTATAATTTATCACCCCAGGTCGGTCCTTGCAACTGGCATCTATTATCTCAAAAAAGACACACAATTCCCCTGTTCACCCTGAATTTGTCTGACGTCTCTATCGGATATGTTACCTGCTTAACTTATGTGCAATCTGTGCTTTATGAAACAGCTACTGCATCTCCATTCAAAAAGTGCAATCTTTTCTCACCTTCACTATTTTAGAGTACGGCAGCCTTCATTTGACATTCCTCTGGATCCGTCGTCAACTGCGGACACAGCGCAGGTGTTTAGGGCTGTGATGATGTAATTGGTCACAAGGGGGGAAAGACAAGAGCACAGCAGCCACTGATCTGATCCCCTGGTTATTGATTTCTCAGTCTAGCTCTAACGAAAATAATTGCCACATGTAATGTATTATTCAATTACAAGACAGAGCTCTCAAGTTCAGGGGTTTGATGGTCCTTCTAGAATCACAGAAGCCCCATAGATAATTCAACACCAAGACCCCATTAAGAAGCGCTGATATTAAATGCCCTGTGTTAAAGCTCAAATTTATTAGAATCGTCCTCAGCTCAAACTTTCCAATACGTGGGCCTTTGTATAATTGAGCAAAGTGAAATTAACTCTGATAGAACTTTCTGCCATCTTTTATTTATTCAGCGTAAGGATCTGTTTCTGGTTGAGCGAGCTATAGCAGGATTTTTGTGTTAAAAAGCTGGTTTCCAATGGAGTAAAGGAAAGGATATTTTTTCCCAGGTTATGTTTCCAGATCAGCTCTTATATGGTATCACAGGAAAATTACATGTTCATGTATTCATGTTTTGTTACGATCCATCAATGAACCCATCTCAACATGATTTAGCCATTTAAAAAAAAACAAAAAAAAACGGGTTCCTTGGAGAACTTTTAGCAAAAAATTCTAATGGGCACTTTTATGAAACAACTAATACCTGTTTAAATGAACATTCTTTTATATAAACTGTATACGAAAACAGTTTAGGGTATCAATTTGCCATGATGCCCATTTACATACATAAAGCCCCTCCTCACATAACAAATCCCAATTTAACCCCTGGTTACCATGGTATTGTATAAATAACAAACCATGATAACTATGCCAAACACAATCTTTGGGATTTTTTCATCACTCTTTTTCAGGTTTCATCATTTTGGCAATAGGCAGAAGAAAGTGGCATTAATTAAATCGACTCATACTCATTACTGTAAAAACAAAAACAAAACTCCTCAAAAACATTCTTTTCACAGCGACTCTATAGAACCTTGGTTCCCCAGAGAATATTTTAGTTTCAATAGTCTTGCGAGACCATTGTAGTCATTTGAAGAACCTGTTTCCACATATTCCTTTTTCCAGAACATTTTGTGAATTGAAAGATTCCTGCTGATAATTTAAGGTGGATCATTTGTACGACCTCACTCATTTTTGCTAAGCCGGAAGAATTTTACAACTTGCCCATTTGTATGAATTTGTACCAATAGCCTACACCTAACCCCGCCCCTAAACCTACACTGGGATTTAGACAAATAGCGAGGTCGTATGAATTTGTACAAATGAACCACCTTGTAAAATACATACAAACTGGTTGTGAGACTGTGTTGAAGGTTTTTAAATGAACCATTGATTTCCATATGGACACAATCACAGTTGCCACCAATATAGCACTTTGCTTGCATGAAATGCATACTGTGGTTTGTAAAAATAACTAAAGTAATGCATTTTTGACAGAAGTCATAGATGATAAGGTTGTATTTTTTTTCTTGTTTTTTTTTCCTTGCTGCAATCGATCATCCTTGGTGGATCATTAAGTCCTCATGGAGACAGAATACACATTATGACCCCATCTGACACCATCTCTAGTGGATCTTTTTATCTGAGTGATGTGCAGATGAATATTAGTTGTGTCTGTGGCTGTCTCTCCTGAAAGATCTCACTTTACCCCCAACATGGGACTGTGGGCTCACATACACATTCGACTGATCTTGAAACAGTCGGAGGACTTTTTCAGCAGCTGTTAAAGACTGCAGCGCTATTCCCCTCGAACTGTCTCCGGATCAGTGTTTTGTAGACAGCTGAGATGTTATCCTCTGGGAAGGGTTGATTTGTTCATGCTCTGGATCTTCTGTTTCTTCATCAAAAGCAGCTCCATGTTCAAGGATGTTCTCAAAACACTTAAAGGATTCCCAATGGTGGGCTTCCCCTGCATTTACACACAGAGACAGAGCTTTAAATGGTTGCCTCTAAAACACTTCCCTTGTTTTTAAATCCAAAACCAAGAGCACAAAAGCTGACAAGGCCCAAAATCATGGGACTGTTGTGTTGTCCTAAAAAAAAGACATTGCAGCCAGATCAATAAAACAAGCACTATCATGTTGTGCATTCTACACGAAATTTCAAAGTCATGAAAACTTTGTCACATCCATCAAGCGCACACAGAATGTTAATTTTGCCATTTTGATCTCAGAGGACTGTAAGATAAGCAAACGTGTTTCACTAATCATTCCAGTCCTCAAGTGTGAACATCTTACATGTATTTAGTATACATATTAATACGACATTAATTAAAACAAGAAGAGCTTGATGGATCAAACAGCTCTGACGAGAAAAAACAAAAAAAAACAAAAACAGACACCCACCGTTATCACTCCGCTCAGTGCGCAGACGGCGGTAATGACAATCTCCTCCAAAGCAGTTGTTTACAGCCTCGTTCGGGCCGCATGCTTGCCGAACACTCACAAGTGTTAATTTTTATCATCATGCTTAATTGGCACGATGTAGCTACATGGGTTCAGAAGGCCGGTGTTGTTTCAAAGTCTTTATTATTATGACATGGCAGTCATGTTCATTAAAGTTTCACATTCCATTTTCATTAGGATGAATCTCATTCTGCAAATGAATGGTTGCTGCTGAAGAATCAAACCCCTGCGAGCGATCACAAGGGAACCCCAAAGTCTGTATTAATTATCAGGAATGTGGTCTCGATCGAAGATGTTAATTGCACTGATGGTCGGCTATGTAGGGAATTGCCCCTGCATTTCATGCAGGGATAATAAAAATGAATTTTTAAACAAAGGGATCTTAAAATAATATCTAATCTACAGAGAATAACCCACTTCAAAGGCAGAGCCTGACGCTTTGAAATTTAGCTTTGTGGTCCGAAATGTTAAAGAGAAGCCTTGTGAATCTTTCAGTTGGTTTCAACTTTGTGGAGGGGTGCGCGGGAAAGAAAACAAGAGTTAATTAACAGTTGTTATGGGCCCTTTCAACTTTAATTTGACTTTCAAATATTAGCATTTATATATAAACTATGCTCTTGGCAGCTTTAAATGAGCTTTCATATATTGCAACTCATTTAATTGTGCTCCATTGTGTGTCACTGCTGGAAAATGACTGGATTCATCAATGGTCTATTTGCAAACTATTGGGTGAAATCATGCCTCGTGGATCCTCCAGCAGTCAAGAAACGTACAAATTTTGTGGTTTTCAAATTTAGGACAACATATAGATCAAACAATTCTTACAGATGGTAAACAGTACGGGGGTAATGACTATCACAATTAAAGAGACTATTTTAATGACTTTCACAGGGACATGCCTCATACAGTATTCTGAGTATAACAAAATCACTTCACAGTGTTTATATGAGAAAGTAAGAAGACGAACTTCTATATTTTTTGACTGAAGCAACTGTGCTAAATTAATTTTTATTGTCACTTATATATACTACCATTTAAAAGCAGGAGGGGTTATTTATTTTTCAAATACTTTTATTCAACAATTAAATAAGTTGGTCAAAAGCAACAGAACAGACATATAGTGTTAAATAAAATATGAATACAAATTAATATTAAATATATTAATTAAATATTAAAAAACGGTTTTCGATGTTGATAAGAAACAAAATCTTTCTTAAGCACAAAATCAGAATGATTTCTGAAGTATCAAGTGACACTGAAGCCTGGAGTAATGACTGCAACAAAAAAAGGGGAAAAAATCATTTTAAAGTAGCAAACAGTTAAATTTTAATAATATTTCACAGCTTTACTGTTTTTATTGTAAACTAATTGTCTTCTTTTAAAACAATAATATCTTCACATTTTTTTACAGTAATTTATATACTGTATAACATGACTGCAATATTTTATTGTTTTTTTTTTTCAACAAATTGACAAGTATTCCATAAGAAAAACCCCACAGTCATGCCATTTAATTGTCAAAAGCTCATCTGACAATCAGTCTTTTTTTCTGGTGTTAAATGGAAAGTGTGCACTTCTCCCACTCTTCCTGTAACCTCTCCATCCCTTCCCCCATCACCCCACCCCTGTCAGCACTCATTTCGCCTGATGGAACTGATCAAACGCACCTGCCAAGCATCGCCGACATTCCACCGCATTTGCTAATTATCTTCAAAGGCTCACAGACTTCGCTCCTAATGGAGAAGTTTAGATTTTACCTAAAAGAAGGGGCTGGGATGCTAGTACATCACAATGCTATTTATTTACTAAATTGTGGGAGGGCAGACCCCGAGAGGAAGAGCATATCATCATTTATAAAGGGCAAACCGAACACTTCCCAACTGACTCCCATGTTATTTCGGTCTCTGGTGGTGTCTTCACATATTGCTGCAGAATACAAAGCTCATATTTATAGAGCAAGTTATGCAGAGAATAAAACATTGAATGGTGGGAGGTATTATAATAATGTAGCAGATTTGAGTTCAAAGCTCATTTATATTCCAGTTAATGTGCTTTTTTTTGTCTTGGGATTTTAGTAATAGTAGAACAGAACAAAGCACAAACAACAAAGGAGACCTCCAACATTCATAGTTAGATCATTAGAGAAAAGAGCTTTAATTGTGTACTTATGGGAACAGTCTGATGTCAAAACATTTACAGTACAAATGGCCAATTAAAAAAAAAAAAAGAAGTAATATTGAAATATTTTAAAATAAACATTCATTGATAATCATCCAACTACCAATCCAACTGCTAATGATTGATAGCTAGACAGACAGATATTTTCTCTGCTTTTACTTTGTTTCTTAAGAAGTAGCGCCCTTTCTGTGCTGCTCTGCTGTGGTTCTAGTTCTTCCCACCTAAAGGGAGGATGTGACGGGTGGGGTTGTGTGAATATTAAAGGCCTAGCAGCAGGAGGTGACAGGCTCTTTCCTCCCACTTCACACTCACAGTGTCGTACGGCTATGATTATTTCATCTGACTGTGTCTCCGCCGCCTTCAGATACTCTTGTTTTTTCTCACTCTTGCTCTAAACATCCACACGGGACTGTTACGAGACATGAAGCTGACCGATATAAGGCTCTCATTATGTCACTATACTAGTTGTGACATTGTGCTAGTAAATTGTCAATTTTAATTGTTTTATATAACAAAACAACAAATTGCTGCTGTAAAGAATGTATATATTAAAGCACAATGCTTTAATACAGACTTGCAGAATAGAAATGTTCTGTTAAAAAAATATTGTTCATTTTGTCACAAATTTGCTTTAAATGGTTTAATATCTGAAAGGCTTCTGTTTATTTATTGATTTTAACAGAACAAAATCAAACTGTGGTCTCAGTTTGTGGTCAAACCCCACTATATGTCTGATATGCCATTTAATATTTAAGTGTAATTCTTCTATATATTGTATGTCTGTGCTACACAGCTTTTTGTATATAAAATGTATACATCTACTGTATACACAATCAGAAGAACAGCATTTACACTTGATTTATATGATTAGGTGAAGGTCAATTTCTAACCATTAACATGTAACATTAATCAGCCACCTGGCTGAGTAACTAATATTTGCCATTGCTTTAAATGAACACAGAATTAGGTTATGGTTAATGTACAAAAATAAATAAATAAATATATAAATATCCACATGAAATGTGCTGTGTTCACGTTGACATTATACGTGTAATTCTGCTATAGCTGAAGGTGTGATAGATTATATATATTTTTTGTTAGAACAATGGATGCATCTAAAGTTAATGTAGAAAGAAAAGAAAAATACTGTAGTGGAGTTCACTAAGTTTAACAGTCTCATATCAGTCTGCTGGTTCAACACTATTGCTTCTTTTTGCTGAAAACCATTTGTTTTTCCAGGGAAGAGACATTGGCCAATTTCGCACCTTGCTTCGTAACAAAGTCAGGATTCAGAAGCATGCTGTGAACTCTAACTCACTGGAACAATATACACACTGTTGCTGGAGACATCATAACAGCTTGTGTAAATAATTCACACATAATTTAAAATGGGCAAATCAAACAGAATACTACACATCAAAGGCCGCTTCCTAGAAGGAAAATTTTCATTTTTGTGGACTGGGAGGAGAAAATGAGTGTCGAGACTATATTTTGAGTGGGAAAATTGGAGCACATATATTTATCATTACAGAAGGATCCAATCCTCAAGGTAACTGAGGTCCAGTTGCTGTTGGGTTTACAGAAGCATCTATATGCACTTCAGTCAAATGAAAGCAAACACTTTTAAGAGGAGGGAGGGTTTGATGCCCATTCATTTAAGTAAAAGAAGAGCAGGCTTTTATTAAAGACCACTGCCCTGAATGAGTGGTGGAAGAGAGTCGGGGGCACTCTGAAGCACAAACATGCGGTCAAGGAAGTGCCCAGAGCTCTTCAAACTAAACACGACTAAAACTCAGCTGAGAAAACACGAGCAGGACGGCTGCCACAGACGATGACAGAGAATCTCTTAGCTCTCACTTCCAATTTTACGCTTAGCAGGATGCATGTACAAACCACCACGAGTCTGTCTAGATTTTATTTCAGTAAGCTGAACAAACCTACGATTTGCCTAGTAATCACAGAGCAAAAGCAAAACTTTGTTCAAACTGTTCTCCCAAAGACACAACATTTTTGCTTTGTGTAATCTAACAATTATAAATCAATTGCAATTTACCACAGAAGGGAAAAGACAAATAAGAAATGCAATCTTAAAGGTTAAACATAAAGCATGTTTCAATTTGAAATAAAATGCTGGAAAAATACATATTTATATGATATATACATATCCCCAACCATACTGTATAATAATTCTGTGATATATTAGTCAAAACAACATTCAGTATGTAAAGGACAACCTCAGTTTAAGCATTGTATCTAGAAAATCCCATAAAGTTTGGAAAAAGATTTCAAATTTCGAACTATGTGTTTACCTACAATGAGGCAACCATCCCTTAAGCCTTGAAGTTTGTTTTCCTGGGAACGCGATAAAGAAAACGTAACCAGGGAACTTGAGCATCACAAAAGAGGCCTTTGGACAGAAACCAAATCGATCGATTTCTCTGACTTTTTCATTCCCCCTTTTCTCTGCTAACCTTGATCCCTCTGTGTATGTGTTGTAGAGAGAAAGAGACATGAGAGAGCCTGTGTCCCTCTAGCAGTGAGAGAAAGTCATTGAGAGACTGGAGACCTCAATACACAGAGACTAGTTCCTGTTGCCTATTATGTGATGCAAGCTTCTATATCCTAAAGTGTGGCTTCAGCATAGTACTCGCTGATGAGCAAACTGGTCTATTCATGCGGTCTCATTTCATGCGGTCAATACATAGACCAACCTGAGCTCTCCTTCCACACAGCATCATGTTTATTTATGCTCTCCTTCATTAAGAGCTGGTTTTATTTACCCAACAATGTAGCCGTGGCAGAGCGGGGAAACAAGAACTCCTTCGAATGATTCCAAGACTTCACGGTTTAATCAATAAACTTAACAACTGACATTTTGATGGCATTTTCATACTCATCTGATCAATATGTGTATTGAGCCAATTACTCCCAGGCCAGCAGATGCACATAAGCGCTGTTCCTCAGCTTTGCACTGTCTCAGAGAGGGGGAATTAAGAAATAGTCCTTGAGCATCCCTCAGTCACGAGTTAAATGAGAGCGGGAAAGGCAGCTGTCGCATTTGAGAAAAAAAAATAAGCATGATTTTTCCGCATTCATTTTTCGCTCGCGTTGTGAATCATGATGATTATTGATAAGGAGCTCTGATCTCAGAAGCCGTTGAGGATTTTCTTATTTAACAAAAGATGTCTGTCATCTACCTTTATGAATGACGGTTGTAAAGTCACACTTGCAGATCGGCTTGAATTTGTTGAATCATTGTTCAACAATCTTGATTGTTATTTTAATACACAATAAAACATTTCTAAAAATGTTAAATGAGACATTAAAACAACAAAGATGAATGCTTTTCTGCCTTTTTTGCTTTATTTTAACTATGTTTTCACTCAACACTGTGTAAAGTGAAATTCAATTTACACATTAATTTAGTAGACACTTTTATAATTTTATTAGCATTCATATATTAGCATGTATTCATTTAGCAGATACAATTACAAATGAGAATAATACAGAAGCAATTAGTCCACTATACCAAAATTTCCTTGAGGCAAAAAAGTAGAAATTAATGTACAGGGCATTATTTATTTAAATGTTCTTTTTTAAAAGGTGCAAAAGGCCTAGTTAGTTAGTATGCCTAGATGTGGTGTTTTGATTTTGAAAACAGCAATGATTTCTGCTGTTTGGCTGAGAAATTATAATCAGTTTTCTTTAAAAAAATTATTTTTCAATTCCCCTTTTTCACCTGACCCTCTGATGACCAGATGGTGGCGCCATAAAATCACAAGAGAGCCTTTTTTGAGAACCCCAGCCAGACTCTTTGAAGGGGAGCACTGAGTTGAGGCTCTCAACACAATTGTGTGTGTGCGTTCGTACTCCGAGCTGCAAAACTACTGACTAGAGAAGCAGAAAACAGCACTCATTTTCAATTTCCACCAGCAAGCTCAGGAGGTGAGGATGAATAATGGCAGAATTCATCAGTTCAGAAATAAAATCGCACTGCTTCCACCCAGGCTGAGAAAATCAACAACTTCTCTACATCTGTAACTCGAAAATCCCTGAATCCCGATGAGAAATTGTGACAATATATATTTTATCTACATAAGAAAACTCAACAATAAGGATGAGCTGATGGTTTTGTGTCGTCTGATTTAACTGTCACTTTCTACATCAGACCAATGCTGCACTGTAATTACTTTTTGATCCCGCCGGTGTGTTTTATGTTAAACATTAGTTTTATTGAACATTGTTATGAATTCTGCTCAGTTAAACAAGCCAAGGCCACGTTATCAGGCTGGCTATTAACAAAGAAGAGAAGGAAAGTGCAAGAATGGCTTTGATGCAGTTTTAGACACATCCAGTACTAATTTGAATAAAAATCAGCAAAAACAAGTTTAATTTAATCTGGTTGACGTAAATGAAGTTCTTTCCTCTTTCCTTTACAGGTGCTCCAGTGTTTTTTTCACAGTCTATACAAGAACAAGATGTGTCAAAACGTGCAAATATCCCAAGCGGTTCCCGATTTCACAACATTTGAATAGTTTCTCACCTAACGTAAATATTTGGCAATGCAACAAACACTTTTAGTCAAGAGCTGGATGCAGTGAACTAATCAAAGCTCATTGAGAACACGTCTGCTTCATTTATATTTATGATCCTATTTCTGCACATAACACATTTTTAATTCTTTGGCACTGCGAATTCAATCATGTACATAAAGTCATTACATGTCCGCATGGTTGTTTTTGCCTTATCCAGGAGGGGATACTTACACACGCATACATAAACACAGACGAGCGCGCTATAACTCACCGATGATAACTTTTCCACCCACCACAGACATCATTCCCTGTGCCCTGATCCTCGAGACCTCAGGTAAACAGATCAAGAGAGAGTGTACTACATATTAAAATTCACACCACAGAGAGGCCCATCCGAGGAAGGAAAGTCCAGGGTGGGCACTCAGAGAATTACAAACAATCCACTAACGTCTATGAAGTGCGCAGCTGCTGGAGCAGTGCTAATGGGTTTACCTGATGGCGCCTCGTTCACGTAACCTACGTTTCATAGAGTCGGTTTTGGCAGGAGCTCGCTCTGGGCAGCACCGGTAGCTGACTTCTCTTCTTCTTCTTTTTTTTTTATCAGCCCCTTGCTATAGAGAAGGCCAGCAAATTCATCCTGCAGCAATTACCATATGTTGTGATTGTGGTTTTGGAACAACACCATGACATCTGTGTTATATTGGTATCAGGGGCACAGTGAAGGAACTTCCACCACCTGCATTCCATATCTACATCTAGTAAGCAGGTGCTCGCAGGACCGGCTGCTGTGTGTGCACAAAGAGATCGCTCTGGTTCTCCTTGAACTCTGTAGATAGACAAAAAGAGTCCGAATTTAGTTAGCAACTAATTATAGTTGAAAGCAACTTTTCCATTATTCCATCTAAACCTGTAAAACAGCGATTTCCTTTTTTAAAACACTGACTGAAGGAAGTATAGACAAAAAGTAGCTGGAAAAGTAGTGCGACCACACAAATGTTGTGTCAGGTCCCTGACCTGCCTCTCTTAAGACATCCGAAGAGAATGAGATGCTCACGGCTTAAACACATGAAGGGGCTTTTAAAGGCAATCATAAAAGGAACATCACTTCACTAATTTATTACGGCTGTCGCAATTAATGAATTAATCTGCTAATCCGCATTCATAAAGCATTCGATTACATAAAGCAGTCAAGCGACTGAATAAATTCAGTCATTTAGAAGTATGTGGGCAATGAAATAGGGAGTAATAAATATGTATTTATTGCCTGTAGCGCTGAATTGAGGTGGAGGTGAGCCAGCCCGTTAGACACAATCAAACAATCAGCCCTAACAAGACAAGCCAGGGAGGGCAAAATACACATTAACTATGCCTTCCTAAGAGAGCGGGATATTATGGGCACAGCAAAGCCAATTACGCTCTATTAACCTAATATGGAAAAATGGTACATGTGAAATACAGGAATTGCAAGCCATGTTGTTTGATATGTCGGGGAGAGAGCGAGAATGAGAGATACAGAAAGAGAGTGAAAGAGAGAAACAAAGAGGGAAAAAGATTCCGGAAGATTTCTGTCACTGATCCAAGCTGACAATCTGTTTTAAAGAAATGTGTAATTAGGAAACCGACACGTTTGGTGAAACACTGCTGGAGCTTTAAAAAGGAAGAGACAGGCATTAAACACGCCGACCACAACATAATGTTTTAATAAATGGGAAGAATAAGTCAATTAAAAAGGAGCTATTTAGGTCTGAAAGGAGGAGACAAGCTCTGCAGTGTGCAGAAATATAATCAAAATCACATTTTACACGCTCATAAATTTCAACATGAACACAAGGGGAAAGACAGAGGGCTTGGGAATCTCTATAGTGACAGAATGAATAAAACATTCATGGTCAGGAAAATAAATGAATTATACTCTAAATTACAGCTTTCCGTACAGTGCAGTTTTACCACCATGTAACATTAAAAACATGTGTGCTCTTTTTTAAAAATAAAGAGGGAAAGACTCTATCTCCGTCTGTCTCTATTGTAACAAATATTCTATTCATGCCTCAAGGAAATGTCAATCATGGACTGAGCTAGATTGGCAGGAACATTTCTGCCAACAAACAGTATATGTGTGTTTCTTTAGCTATGGGAACTTATGGGAAAATAACCTTTCTTAAAAACACAATTTTTACACTCATTTGTCCACTAACAGTCATTCTTCACACCACAGTGCTATTTGCATTATATCATGTATAAACTTTTTGTACAAATTAACAAAACTACAGCTTAATTGGAAATTAAAATCTACTGGCAAGTGATATTTAAAAAAAGTTTTTCGTTTTTATAGTACAAATTCCTCCTCAAGTTCTTCAGAGGCACATTTGATAAAGCACTTAAACTGCCCCTATTATTCCTTTTCAAATATGATCTTTCATGCAGTTTTGTCAAAAAAAAAAAAAAAGAGTCGGCTCACATTCGCCTAAACGAGTTGTCAGCTATTTGAATCTTTTTCTGTTACGGCTACACATCACTAAGTAACATATTTGCATAATGTCCGCCCACGTTGTATTTCGCGAACAACTTGCCCGTCCACAAACAGTACAATTTCCACGTGGATTACATCATGTCAAGAAGACGCTGTATCCTGTGCTGTGAGAGTTAATTTGTTTTATATGCCCTTCTTCCGAAAGATTAATATACAAAGAATGAGTGGTTAACATTCATTTTTTCAACAACAACTTCCCAGCTAACACACGACGTAACAGTTACGTAATATATTTGTCATTTTTGGTAATTTCATGACTTACCAATAGGCAACGTAGCCACAACGGCATATGCACGTAATTCCATTACCATCCTATTACCAATTCACAACGTCGTCAGTACTTCCTCCTTACGT